>JAGKTI010011877.1:0-15903 GCA_018397915.1 Birgus latro | reverse complement strand
TAGAGGAGAAGAGGTGGTGCTCAACAGAGCGAAAGTTAGAGGAAAGGCCGCGAATGTTACAGAAATGATGGAGTGAGTCAGACAGTGGTTCCAGGCAGCTCCGAGAGTCGTCACTGGGAGAGGGGCGGATGATGGGGGCATTTATGGTCCCCCCCGAGGACTCCGAGGCACGATTAACAGTCACCATTTTTTTAAAACTCTGAAAAGGAAGTGTAGTGTTTAGTGTGTATGTAGTTTGGTGTTGACAGTTAGAGAAACTTGTATTGGAGAGCATGCTGGTCTACTCTCTGTGTTACTGAGACACTGAAAAAGTTCAGCAAAGGGGGATGGTCAGGAACAAGTCCTGAGGGCTGATGAAACGGGAGCTCCAGCTCTTCCTGTCATCAGCTTTCCATCCTCCTTGGGAGTACTGCCCTGCTCGACTGGTGCTACAGTCTACTTCTGAATGGTGGAGGGTTAGTGCCTCTCCCTGCAAAACAAATAACTCAAAGTCAAATGGCCACCCCTTACGGGATTATGGCGTCTGACAATAAATAGATAGATAGAGAACATTTATATCTTGTCCTCGTAGCTCGTTTTCCCAATCTGTATCCTTACAGTACTTCTTTAGGTGATGATAGTTGCCCATGTTATAGTTTAGCCTCTTTTTGTAATTTCCATTACCTGTAACTACAGTATATCATATGCTATCCTGAAATTGTAATCTAGTACTGCATAGTGGCTTTTGCCAAATATGAGACCTCATAATGAGGGGTCTTCTGGTCCCTTTTTTCTGGTGTTCTTCTTTATGTGTTGTGTTAGAAAAAATTCCTGTGTAAGATCCAAGAGCTTTTGATCATAACTTTTATGACTATTTACATCTAGTGTATTCCAGTTTAAATTTGTGTTAAAATCTTCTTTTAGTATAATTCTTTCAGATTTTTCTTCCATTCTGTACAGTAGGGTTCTTAAATTCTGAATTGTCTTTTCTGCAAGTCTTCATATTCACCTCTATCCCATGTGTTTGTCTTTGGTGGCATATATAGATTTGCCACAATTAATATCCCTTCTGGTGTACTAATCTCTGCTGCAACTAATTCTGCTTGTGAGGGTATCTCTGTTTCTGTCTCTTTTACATGGAGTATTTTCTCTGTTAGTATCATGACTCATCTTCCTTTTTTCAAATTTGTGTCTTCATCAAATATTATCTATCTATCTATTGCCAGATGCCTCAATCCCGCACGGGGTGGCCACAAACAAATCGCCTCCATGTCACTCTGTCCCCTGCCATTTCACTACCACGCTCCCAACCCACACCCCCCTCTCTCATATACCTCTCCACTCCATCCCTCCATCTCATCCTCGGCCTCCTCCTCCCTCTCGCCCCATCCGCCTCACTCACTTACACTCTCCTCGTCAGTCTTTCACTCTGCATCCTCTTCACATGCCCAAACCACCTTAACGTGTTTCTCCTAACGCTTCCCATCACGTCCTCAACCACACCACAACGCTCCTTCACTTCCTCATTTGTTAGTTTGTCTCTCCATGTGACTCCATGTGCTCCTCTCAAATAACTCATTTCCACTGCTCTCACTCTTGACTTTTGTCCTTCCAACAGGGTCCAAGCTTCACTTCCCTATGTTAGAGTTGGTATCACAGTACTGTCATGTAACAACTTTTTCACTTCCATGCTCACCTCCCTGTTTCTTATCACTGCTTTCAACAAACCAGCAACCTTCCTTCCCTGCTGCACCCTTTCGAGCACTTCACCCTCCAGACTTCCATCCTTACTCATCACACTGCCCAAGTACTTAAATTCACTCACATTCTCCATATCCTTCCCATCCAATCTCACTGTACATTCGCTGGCTTTACTTCTCTCGAAGACCATCACTTTACTCTTCCCTACATTCACCTTTAGATTCCGTTTCTTACACACTCTCCCAGATTCATCTACCAAGCCTTGCAGCTTCCCTTCGTCTTTGCTCAACAACACAGTATCATCTGCAGACAACAGTACAGGGAGTTTCCAAACACTGCCCTCTCTCACTAGGGCCGCTCCAACATCCACTGCCCGACCTTGTATCTCTTTTATAGCCCCATCCATGTACAGATTGAACAACCATGGAGACATGACACATCCTTGTTTCAATCCAATCTTCAAATGGAAAGATTCACTCAGTTTGCCATCCACACGCACTGCAGCCTTAGCACCCTCATACATACTCTTCACTGCCTTCAACAACTTCCCATCCACTCCATATATTCTTAATACCTTCCACAAACCTTGTCTATCCACCCTGTCATATGCTTTCTCCAGATCCATGAAGGCTGCATACAACTTCTTGCCCTTCTCTAGAAACTTTTCCACTACGGATCTAAGAATGAATATCTGGTCTACACAACCTCTTCCCTTCCTAAAACATCCTTGTTCTTCTCCAACTAATTCCTCAGTAATTTCCCTAACTCTGTCAATAAGTATCCTACCATATACTTTTCCTATTACATTGAGAAGGCAAATGCCGCTATGATTACCACACACTGCTTTTTCCCCTTTTCCTTTGTAGCGAGGAATAATTATACCTGACTTCCAATCCTCCGGGACTCTACCCTCCTCCCAAGCCAATCTGCACACCTTCCACATCCATTCTATTACTATCTCTCCCCCATGCTTCAGCATTTCACCACACACTCCATCAATTCCTGGTGCTTTCCCCATTTTAACTTTCTTCATTGCTTCCACCACTTCCATCCTACTGATTTCTTCCTCTCTTCTCACAACCCTCCTTCTCCCTGCCATTCCCCAGCCACTTATACATGCATTACTTTCATTCTCTATGTTCAACAGTTCATTGAAGTGTTCTCTCCATCTGTTTACTTTTTCTCCCTTCTCCACTAGTAATCTACCATTTTTATTTTTCACACCCCCACTGACTTCGTTGGCATCCTGTCTAGCTCCCTTTACCTCCTTCCAGAACATTTTCTTACATTCCCTCCACTTTGCACTCAAATTCCTTCCAAATTCCTCATCTACTCTCTTCTTACTCTCTCTTACTAATCTTTTCACCTCTCTCCTCCTCACTACATATAAATCTCTCGTCCGTCTCTCAGCTTCTTCGACGCCCCTGTTCCTCATCCACTCAGTATATGCTTTCTTCTTTTGTGCCACAGCCTCTCTCACCTCTTCAGTCCACCATGCTGTTCCCTGCACCCCCTTTCGTCTTCTCTTCACCCCGCACACCACCTCACATGCTGCACAGATTTCTTCTGTGAATACCTTGGACACACCTTCCACGTCCCCCAGCTGCTCCGATCTATATTTACCCAATCGCTCCTCCACTTCCCTTTTATATTCAGCTTTTATTCCATCCTCTTGTAACTTTTCTACCCTCCTTGTAACAAATACTTCCTCATGTCCTTCCCTTCTCTTCCTCCATCTTGTTTGGATTCTGATTCTGGCCACCACCAAGTGGTTGTCAGAAAGTCCACTCCCCCAACCTCTATATACTCTTGCATCCATTACACATCTTCTCATCCTTTCATCCACACTCACATAGTCAATCATTGCCTTCTGTTCATTCATTCCACTGTCCTCTCCTCTCACCACTCGCCATGTATACCTATTGATCATTTTGTGCCTGAAGAGGGTATTAGCTACCACCAACCCCCTCCCAGCACAAATGTCCACTAAAGCACTGCCATTCTCATCCATCTCTGCAGGCACACCCCATTCACCAACTACTCCATCCACCTTCTCATTCCCTACTTTTCCATTCATATCTCCAATCAGAAACACTCTCATTCCTTTCAAATTTTTCCAAGCAGGCTTCCACATTTGTCCAAAACTCTTCTCTCACTCTACTTACACGATCTTGCGTTGGTGCATACATGCACACAATTGCCCACATTTGTAGTCCAACTTTCACTCTTACCCACACAATCCTTGACCCAACTGATCCATACTCTCTTACATTCTCCTTCCACCTGTTGCTCACAGCAATACACACTCCCTCTTTCGCCCTCTCATTCTCACCCACTCCCGCGCATATACCGCATCCATACTCCCATTCTCTCACACTCTTACCTCACCATTTAGTTTCAGTTATTCCACATATATCCACTTTTGCACTCTCAAGCACCTGTACAATCTCTCTCTCTTTCACCTCATCATTCATACCCTTAACATTCTACGTTGCAATCTTTACAAAGTCCTTTGTCCGGTCCTTTTTCGTCAACTTTTGGTCAGTCCTGGTCCGACGCTTCTTGTTCGTTTTTTTAGTTAGTTGTTTTTACGGGGTGGGGCACTAACCCACCACCAACCCTTTTAGTCGCCTCTTACGACAAGCAGGGATACTGGGGGAGAATTCTTGAAGTCATTTAATATCCTTGGGGTTAATTTTGTTTCTTTTAGAAAAATAATATGAGGCTCATTTTTTGTGATATTGTCTTTTATCTCTCATAATTTGGATACCATTCCATCTACAGTAGAACCTCAATTATCCACAAGCCAATCGACCAGAATTGGCACTAAACTGGACAATTTAAAGAAAAATTCCAAATTCGATCAACCAGGGAAAATCCAGGAGCTAACCGGCAATTCAGATTCACTGCACAACCATCCTGCCCAAATGTTTTCATTCCTTTGCTGCCTACTGGATTAGTGCAGCCTATTGGAGCCTCGATGAGTCATGGGTGTGTACATATTACACATTACTGTATTACTGTACAGTACATTGTATGCTATACATATACACAAGTTACATTCATTTTATGTATTATTACGTTAATTATTATGTATCTGGTATTATTACTGTATATGCAAGTCATGCTTCTTCTGTAGTGTACGATGTAAGACAGCAGTTCTCAAACTTTTTAGTAGGTGACCCTATCTTCGTGACCCACAGGGTAGAGAGAGAGAGAGAGGAGAGAGACAGACAGACAGAGAATACCCGGTAAATAGCCTATCGTAGTTATTATGAATATGCTAATAGTGTAGTAAGGATAATTACAATTTCAGTTAAGTAAATAAAATACACTGAATGCATTAGGCCTATTTCATGTCCCTGTGACCCATCAAAATTCCTCTCATGACCCAACTTTGGGTCGCAACCCATAGTTTGAGAATCACTGGTGTAAGACAACAGGAAATGGGTGTTATTCAGTCATCCATAAAAATCTGTTTTCTGGCATTTTGAATTCCCCATGGCTCCCGGATAATTGAGGTTCTACTGTACATTTGAGTACATCAACTTTCCATATTGTTCACATATTTGACATTGGTTGAGTCTGCTATCTTGCTTTTATTTAGTCCCTGCTGTTTATGTGCCATTTTTTTACTTGTAATCCTACTACCTTGTAAAAAAAACTTACTTCTCTCTCCATCTGATTGTGCATCATTCTTTCTTTTCACTTCTTCCCTCTTTTCCTTTAGTAATTCCCATTCCTCTTGAGTTAGGCACCTTTTTATCCACACTTCTCTGTACTCCTCTGATTCCGTAAGTTTGTTAGCATTTTTTAATACCTTTTCTACAGTGCTCACGCTTTGGAAAGTTACTTTCAGGGGCCATGGCTTGCATCTCTCATATTTCCCTAGTCTCTTAAATTCCTCTACATTATACATCTCTCTAAGTCAAACAAGTAAGGTCTGGTGTATACTGTACTGTTGTTGTTGATCGACTTGAGTCTGGCTGAGCAGACCTGTCAACTGCAGGTAAGCAACTGCCCCTGCAGGGCTGTCATTCAGTGAACCAATGTTCCCTTGTGGTTACTGCCCTGTGACAGCAAGGCATAGGGAGGAGTGTAGAAGTTTGGTTCCTGGATGGATGCTACATTGCGTCACTCAACCCAGTTAGAAATGGCACCACAGCAGGCTCCATTTCACCCTGTAATCCTGTTATAATGTTTCCTGGGTGAAACTGTAAAGCTTGTCACTCAGTGTAGAGCTGGCTGAAGTGGGAAAAAGAGTAATAAAAAGTGACAGGTAGATAAGGGAAACACTGGAATAGAAGATTGCAGACACAGAGATTAAAATCATGTGGAGGAAGACTTGGCAGCACTACATCAGGTGAGTGGATGATAGTTGCCACCACCTATTACAAACAGGTGTCTGTAAAGCATGTATGGAAATATGGACTTGGAAACAGTGGTAATATTGTAGAGATAAACACAGCAAAACTTTGCAGCTCTGCTACACAGCAGAAACTAACCATACACACATACATACCCACACACGTCAGGCATCAGAGAGACAACATGTCACACCATTTCGCTCCGAGCTGGCCACTCTTGGCTGTGTTTGGCTATACCTAAATAGTATCTTTATATGAGTGAAGCTCTGTACTAGGTTTAACTAAATGGTGTTCTAAAATAATAGAGCAAGTTTAACCAAAAGTGTTGCCCAAAGAACAGAACGCAGCCAATTAGTGCAGGAATGTGCTGATCAAGTCCCAGCTGATTAGATTATGGTACCACAGGCGGGTAAGGAGATGCATAAATGTAAATAAAAACTTTTTTCTTACTTCTCAGTATTAACACAAGAGGACCAACTAATTTAGTAAATCAAAAATGGGTTATAAAAGATACAAGGTAGGGCAGTGGATGTTGGAGCAGCCCTCGTGAGTGAGGGCAGTGTTTGGAAACTCCCTGTACTGTTGTTTGCAGATGATACTGTGTTGTTAAGTGAAGAAGAAGGGGAGCTGCAAGGCTTGGTGGATGAGTTTGGGAGAGTGTGTATGATACGGAATCTAAAGGTGAATGAAGGGAAGAGTAAAGTTATGGTCTTCGAGAGAAGTGAAGTCAGTGAATGTACAGTGACGTTGGATGAGGAGGAAATGAAAAATGTGAGTGCATTTAAGTACTTGGGTAGTGTGATGAGTATGCATGGAAGTTTAGAGGGTGAAATGCTTGAAAGGGTGCAACAGGGAAGAAAGGGTGCTTGTTCCTTGAAAGCAGTGATATGAAACAGGGAAGTGAGCATGGAAGTGAAAAAGCTACTACATAACAGTATTGTGGTACCAACTCTATTGTATGGAAGTGAAGCTTGGACCTTGTTGGAGGGACAGATGTCAAGAGTGAGAGCAGTGGAAGTGAGCATGTGGAGTCACATGGAGAGACAGACTGACAAATGAGGAAGTGAAGGAACGTTGTGGTGTGGATGTGGATGTGATAGGAAGCGTTAGGAGAAACACTAAGTGGAGAGGATGGAGAGTGAGAGACTGATGAGGAGAGTGTATGTGAGTGAGGTTGAGGGGGGGGAAAGGGAGGGGGAGGCCAAGGATGAGATGGAGGGATGGAGTGGAGAGGTATATGAGGGGGAGGGGTGTGAAATGGGAGCAGGGCAATGAAATGGCGGGGGACAGGGCAATATGGAGCTGATTTGCTTGTGGTCACCCCTTATGGGATTAAGGCATCTGACAGTATATAGATAGAGATAGAATATGGAAGGAATTAAGAAGAGGGATAAAGGTAGAAAACAGGATGATTTCTACCAGGAACTGGTTGAACTGGAAACACATAACAAATTAGTAGAAAGGGTGAACAGATTGGAAAGGGCATTTCAGAGTGAAATGGATGAAATTAAGAAGCAGTTGTGCATGCAGAAGGAGGAAAATGAATAATTAGTAAAGGAATTAAACAAGTAAGACACAACAATAGATGACCGGTCAGTTGAAGTGGGTTCACTTAAAAGGAAGATTGGTGAAATGGCAAGTACAGTTGTCAACCATGAGAGTATTATGGAGGAGTTTAGAAATGTTACAGAAACAATTAGGCAAGCAATTAGTCTGGTAGACCAAAACTGTGATACTGAAGAGACGATAACCCAGGTGACTGAAGTGATGCAAAGTTATAAAGATGATGTGGAAACTATGTGTGGCGAAATGGTGAAAGTAAGGAAAGACTTAGAAACAAGAGTCGAAGAAAAAAGCATTAGAAGGGAGGTGAAAAAAATAATCCAAAAAAAACAAAATTGGTCAAAGATTCAGCAGATATCAACAAATCCATAGTAATCACTGGTACAGAGGAGGAGAGAGAAAAAAAAAAATTTTGAGAGACAAAACAGAGATGGCAAATATAATGAGCATGTTGGAGGAAGTAGAGGTAATCTGTAATAACGACATAGAGGAACACAAAAGGCTAGGGAAATATGAGAGAAATAAGTCAAGGCCCCTGAAAGTAACTTCCAGAGTGTGAACACTGTGGAGGAAATACCAGAAAATACAAACAAACTCATGGAAAAAGGGGAATTTAAAAAAATATAGATAAAAAGATGCCTAACTCAAGAGGAATTGGGAATACTATAAAAGAAGAGGAAGGAGGCAAAAACAAGGAATGAGGGAAGATCAGAGGAAGAGAAGGGTACTTTTTTTTAACAAAATAATTGGATTGCAGGTATGCGAATGGTACATAAACAACAGGGAACATAATGGAGGAAGGTTGTAGACTCAAGTTATGGCAAGTACAGTATGTAAACAAGGTGGTTAGGTTGATGTACTCAAATGTAGATGGAATGGTGTCAATTATTAGAGATAGAAGACTATATTAAAGAAAAGGAACCACATATTTTTTGCCTAACTTAACAAAATTAACCCCAAAGATATCAAACAATACCCTAAACTTAGAGGAATACAATATATGGAGAAGAGACAGAAATTTAAGAAAGGGAAGAGGAATTATAATCTTAACAAAGAAAAATCTACGGGTTAAATGTATAAAACTAGATATACCCTCACAAGTAGAACTGATTCCATTGGAAATTAACACATCTGAAAGGAAATTAATTGTGGCAAATTTATACATGCCACCCAAAACAAACACCTGGGAACGAGGAGAATATGAAGACCTGGCAGAAAGTACAATTCAAAATTTAAGAACATCACTACATAGAATGGAAGAGAAATCTGAAATAATTATATTAACTGGAGACCTCAATTTGAAAATAAATTGGAACACTCTAGCTGTAAAAACCCATGAAAGAAGTTGAGATCAAAAACTCCTAGATCTTGTGCAGGAGTTTTTCCTAACACAGCATGAAAAGGAAAACACCAGAAATGAAGACTTGACGATCCTTCAATACTAGATCTTATATTTACCAGGCAAGAAAATGAAATTGACAATACAGTATAATGTATCACCCCCCACTCGGCAAAAGCAACCATGCAGCATTAAACTGTAACTTCACGACTGCATATGACATTACCAGTAATGAGAGTTACGAAAGGAGTCTAAAGTAAAAAAGGGCAACTATCGTGTCTTGAAGAAGTACTTCTTAGAACTAGATTGGGAAAAGAAACTTAGAGGACAAGATTTAAGTATTATATATAGAAAATTCTGTGATCTTTATGAAATAGTAACCTAAAATTACATCCCACAGCACAAAGCAACAGAAATGAAAATAAAGAAATGGTTTCATACAGAATGTACAAAATTAAAAGAAAGAGAGATTTGCTGTGAAATAGATACAGAAGGCACAATAGTGAGAGGGCATATAACAACTATAAACAGGCAAGAAATGATCATACAAAGAAAAGGAGGGAGGCTCAGAGACAGTTTGAGGAGGACATTATAAATAAAGGTATGATCAGCCTAAGCTTTTTTACAGCTACATCCAAAGAAAAACCAAAGTCAAGAATAAAATACAGCCCATTACAGATGAGGGGATCATCTGTACAAAAGAGAAGGATATTTGTGAAGCACTAAATCAAATCTTCCAATCAGTTTTTACAAAAGAAAACAATTTTGATTGAGATGATATGGAACATGCATGTCCACATGTATTACCAGATATACAAATATCAGAAAAAGAAGTACAGGAAGAGTAAGTAAATAAGACAAAGGGAAAGCAAATAGTCCTCAAGGAATTTCAGGTTTGTTGCTACATGAATGTACAGAAGAGTTAAGCAGACCATTGTATTTAATATTCAAGGAATCCTTAGGTCAGGGTAAACTACCTGATATTTGGAAGAAAGCAAACATTGTTCCCCTATTCAAGAAAGGGAATAGACAGAAACCGCTCAACTGCTGACCAATATCACTGATCAGTGTTGTAAGTAAGATACTAGGAAAGCTGATAAGAAAAGTTTGGGTAAAACAACTAGAACACAACATGACAGCAGAGAGGCAGTTTGGTTTTAGAAAGTGAAAATTGTGTGTTACCAATCTGTTAAGCTACTATGACAGAGTTACAGAAACATTACAGAAAAGAGAAGGATGGGTGGACAGTATCTATTTAGATTTTAAGATAGCATTTGACAGAGTACCACACCAAAGACTTTTATGGAAACTGTACCATCAAGGAGGTATCCAAGGCAATCTGTTCTGTTGGATGCAGGATTTTCCTAGAAAAAGGGAAATGAGAACAATATTAAGGGAAAATTACTCATCATGGAGAGAAGTGACTAGCGGAGTTCCACAGGGCTCAGTGCTGGCACCGATTATGTTTTTAGTTCATGTAAATTACAGACAGTAACACTGGAAGTGGATCTATCTAAATATGTTTGCGGATGATGCATAAATACAAAGGAAAATTACTAACACAGATTCATGCAAGGAGCTGCAAGAGGAATTAAACAAGCTTCATGAGTGGAGCAATAAATGGCAAGTTGAATTTAATGCGGGCAAGTGTCTTGTAATTGGTAAAAGTGAGAAAAGACCAGATTGGGATTACAAGTTAGGAAGATCAACCCTACACATATCAGAAAGGGAGAAGGACCTTGGAGTAATTATCAATAACAAACTGTCTCCAGATGACCACATCAGTGAGAAGGTATGTAACATGTATACATTGCTTGCTAATATGAGAATTGCATTCACATATATAAATGAAGACATACTGAGAAAGAAAATAACATCATTCATCAGACCAACCCTGGAGTATGCATCAGTTGTCTGGAATCCTCATCGCAAAAAACACATAGATAAGATTGAAAAAGTACCAAGGGCAGCTACTAGATGGGTACTAAGCTCAAGGGATCTAAGCTATGAAGAAAGACTAGAAAAATTGAATCTAGCAACACTACAGGAGGGAAGGAAAAGAGAAGACATAATTATACCATATAGATGCATCTCAAGGAAAGAGAAAATAGACATAAATGAATATATACCCTATAGGGAAGCATCAGCAAGAGGACACTGCAAAAAACTATATAAAATGAGGGGAAATTCAGTTTCCCAAATAGGGCAGTTGATCAGTGGAATGCACTGCTAAATGAAATAGTGTGTGCCAAAACTATTCACAGATTTAGGGATATGTATAATAAAAATGGTTTAATACACAGGACAGTACCAGCTTGATTGATTCCTGTAAAGATACAGTTAGATAAGAGCACACATACATTCATACTCCCTGTACTGAGGTTGGCTATGGTATGGCTGATGTTTATGTGAATTGAAAGCTAAGCAAAATGCCAAGAACCAGCTAATTACATTCCAGGAGATGCTGGAAGCTGTTGGTATAAAAAGAACTGTGAGATCCTTCTCCTTTTCCTCCCCGGAGAAATGTCGTTCTCATCTGAGCTAGCTATGGGCTGGGAAAAAATTTGTATAGATACACATATTACTTAAGTTTCATTATCTTATGATATCAAAAATAAGCTCATTTTTTAAGTATTCATTCATCCATCCATCCATCATCTAAATCTATGTTGCCCCATGAGAAGCGTAGGAGCCCAGGGCTAGGCAAGTTGGCCCTGAGTGGCAGTACATGAGCCATAAACCCCAACCACCTCTTGGTTATGAACAGACATAGGCTGAATCCACTTGGAGCGCCTTCATTATCCACTAAGCCACCAGGCGCTATAATTTGGTTATATTGTTACCACCCAGCATAGTAAATGGTTTCCTGGTGTACAGGAAACCATTTGACTTGCCATTCAGTGTAGAATCACCCATAGACAGAAGGAAGAGGAAAGAATGACACAAGAGGAAGGAAGAAAGAGAGGAAAGGTCAGCCACCTGAGAGCAGTACTACATTGAGTGAGTGGATGGTGAGCACCCCACCTACCACCAGAGTCTTTATTAACTCAATGTTATTTTTACAGGTATGAGCATACTTGAGAGGAAAAAGGATGTTTTTGAGGAATGGAGCAAGAAGATTGTCCCAACATTTGTGGTGAGTTTATGACCTTTGCATCTTGTTGTTACTGTTATCGTTGTTTTTCAACCTTGGTCCGCCTCTCCAGCAATCTGTCAGCTGCAAGTAAACAACAGCCTCAATGGGGTCATCCCCACACTGTTGATCTTGTGTCTGCATCCCAGTGTTGCATGTGCTATGAAGTGCTGTATGAAATGGATTATGTTGTGTGAACCTATTCCACAAGTTGGGCATGAGTCCTCTATGATATCACCCATCTGAAATCCAAGTTGTTATCTTAGGGGGGTTGGATGATGTCCTGATCTAATTCTAGCTAGTTGAAGTCGATCACCTCTATTTAAGGATACCTTTGATTGATGTATATAGAGAAGGAGATCTTCTAGTATAGTGTTCTGATAGAGGTAATTCTTTATCCTGTGCCTGAAATGAGTTTACATGTGGGTCCTTCAAAAGGTTATCAGCCTGACCTAGAAAATGTCATAAGAAGATTGTTCTTGTACTATTTCTTAACATAGTCTCCCCTAAGTTCAGTGCACTTGATTTCCCAATGTTCAAGCATATCTATCCCTTCAAGGAAGAATTTCACATCTTGAGCCTCCAAATACACCTCAACAGTATGGATAACTTCATCACTCTAAAAATGGTGACCATGAAGGTGGGATTTCAGTTTGTGAAGCAAGCAGAAGTCAGAGGGAGTTACATCTGGTGAGTAAGGAGTATGATGCAAGTTCAAAACCACAGTTGGCTGCTTCAGTCACTGCCATCTGTGCTGTGTGGACAGGGGCATTGTCCAGGAGCAACAGCATGCCCACTCGTAGCTTTTCTCTCCATGTCTCATTGATTGTTTCTTTCATCCCTTGCAATTCTGATGCATAATAGGCCCCATTAATGGTCTGACCCTTTAGCAAGTAGTCAATGATGAGAACTCCCTCAGTGTCCCAAATTGCTGAGGTCATCACCCTGCCAACAGATACCACTTGCTTGAATTTGGGGGGAGGTGGGGAACTGTGGTGTTTCCTGTGCTTGCTTTGATTCTTTGATCTACATTCAAAGTGGTAAGCACATGTCTCATCCAGGGTCACAGATCTCCAGAAGAAATTGCTGGATCAGCCTTAAAATGAACCAGAAGTGACCTTGACATTAACAGTCTGGGCAGCCTCTGGTTTGGTGTTGACATTCTGGGCATCCATGTAGAAAACAGCTTACTCATACCCAAGATGTCAGTCAAAACAGTATGCTCACAGCATGGGATTCTTTCTGGCATTTTTTTGGTTTTGTCCAAACAATGCATGGAGAGAGCATTATAGCCGGTTGTTGAATGAGGAGTTTGATTGGGATAGGGAAGGTTTGGAGCCAGCTGATCCAGTGTTTGGGCCTTGGCCTTTGATTGACGCTGCTACTGTGAGTGAGGCAATAGGCAGGATGCGGGTGGGGAAGGCGGCAGGTGTGTCTGGGTTGACTGCCGAAATGTTGAAGGCCTCAGGAGATATTGGGGTGAGGTTAGTCACTGACCTGATAGATATGATTATATATGAGTGTGTTGTCCCAGAAGATTGGCTGAAGAGTGTAATTGTAAATGTGTACAAAGGGAAGGGTGATGCCCTGGAAAGGGGAAATTACAGAGGTATAAAGCTCTTAGATCAGATAATGAAAGTAATGGAGAGAGTTCTAGAAGGTATGATTAGAGAAAGAGTGAATATCAATGAGATGCAGTTTGGGTTTATGCCAGGCAGGGGGACCACTGATGCCATATTCATTGTTCGACAGCTTCAGGAAAAATATATTGGCAAGAAAAGGGAATTGTATTTTGTTTTTGTTGATTTGGAAANGTACAGAAATGACAATGATTAGGTGGATGTGCAGTGCGTCCCTGCGTGCAAGGCCTGGGGGGGCTGGGTTTACGATAGAAGAGTTGAGAGGTAGGATGGGACTGGAGTGTATTGGTGTTGTGATGAGGAGAGGTAGGCTGAGGTGTTTTGGACATGTGGAGAGGATGGGGGATGATAATTGGGTACAGAGTGTGAGAAGTGTTAATATTGGGGGAGGGGTTGGGAGGGGTAGACCGAGAAAGACATGGGACGAGGTCATTAAATGTGACTTCAGGGTTAAGGGACTGAATAGGGAGGCTGCCAGAGATCGAGCAGCGTGGAGAGCCGCCATTAGGTGACCAAGGCCGACACATGCAAGCATGTTGGAGCCTTCAAAAACGAAACGAAACGAAACGATATCAAATTTGTAACAGATACCCGCAAACAAATAAAGACAAAGATTTGAGTTCTTGTGTTTAGTCACATGAAGCTCTATAGTATGCAGTCTTACTCAAAAATTGTGGTTAATCCCCTTGTTTCTGGGTGAGTCCTGGAACTACCTACATATGTGTTTCTTCATTATAAGTGTTGGAATGTCTGGAGGTGGAATGTTATTGAAGGTCTGGTAATGCTTGTATGGTGATTGTTTTACGTGCCTATTTGTGATATGTGGCTGGGTCATATAATAAGAGTTGTTGTGTGTTAGCATAGGCTGCTATGTAGAATGCTGTGCAGTCATTGATGATACATAGTGTTGTTCTGTATAGTCTGCAAGGCATTGTAGTGGGTGTTAAATAGGTAGGGGGTCTATACCAGGGAGGCATAGGACATCACTAATCTGATACATGTATATAGTTTGTAGAGTGGGGAGAGCATTTCTTCTTCTTGTCCAAGGTTTGGCCTTGTAATAGCTCTGAGTGTGTTAAGTCTGGGGGGTACACTGCCTCATAGTGTCTTGTATGTGGTCCTTAAAGGTGAGTCCAGTGTCATATGTCACTCAAAGGACCTTGGTGGAGGATGCATGTGGCATAGGTACATCATGAAATGTGATGAAAATGGTGTACTTATGATTACTGCTGGTGATGAATGTAGTGGTGGATTTGGGAGGAGCAATCATCAGCCTGTTGTCCTCCATCTTTAACTGAACAGTGATGAGAATGTGTTGTTCCAGTGTGCAGGCTTTACCTGAAGTGTGGTGTATGACTGGCATGATTAGTATGGTAATGTCATCTGTATAAAAGACAATGAATGTGGGCAGTTGGGGTGTAATAATTTGTACTAATATAGGTTGAAAGTGTGGGTGAAAGAATGGAGCACTGTGGAACTCCATTAGAGAAGTTTCATTTTTGTTGAGGACTTGCCCCGAATTGTAGTAATCCCTCCACTACCCGACGTAACAGAGCCAAAGGCATGTCCGGACAGTGGTCTTGTCCAGATAGTGGCCCTGAAGCTCCAGCACCGGTCATTCATGACCCTAACCTAACCTAACCTAAATCAGAAAACTACCTTCCTGCCTCCCTACAGGACATGTATAGCACTTATTTAGGTCCCCTTTCACATAAATAATGCACACAAAGCATGAATTAATTGAATTTTAACCAAAAAATGATGATTTAGAGGTGAGTAAGGCATAGGTGCTCAGAACTTGCCACCATAGTGCAAGTAAGTATCGGACATGGAAATCATCTTTTCTCACATTTTATGCACTAAATTATTGGATACAAAGCATCAGATACAGTAAATTATGTAAATTGTTACCAGAAAAATGGTTCGGTTAGGTTAGGTTAGGTTACGTTAGGTTATGACCGGACATGAAATTCACTGGCATTCACCTTTTTCACAGCTGGTGCACTTCAATACTAGTGGTAACCATGCATGAAAAAATTAAATTGAAAGCAGGAAATTATGATTAACATTTATGGTAATTTTTTTACCCATTTACAGCATGCTGAAAACAGGTTAGACATGAAATTCATTATGGTAATCATCTTTCACACAAATCAATGGCATTCACCTTTTTCATAGCTG
>JAGKTI010011876.1:0-25547 GCA_018397915.1 Birgus latro | reverse complement strand
GATCCCTATCAGTTGTTTTAGGTAATAGGGCAAATGTTTCTAGCCTTATGGCGTTTTTAAAGGAGACAGGGCTGTACTACAAGCTATGATTAGTGTTGTCATAGTTATGTTTTAGGGCTTGCTGTCTACATCTGTTTTCATTTTACCTACGATTTTGTATAATTATTGTATAGTAGTTTTCCCCATTTTTAAACTCATTCTTTTAAACCATCATCTTTCATACTTCACTCATCAAAGCGCTGAATGACCTCTCAGGTCCCAGTGCTTGGCCTTCGGCCTAAATTTCATATTCCATTCCATTCCATTCTCCGAAAAGACTCGCCTACTTGTTCAAAGGAAGCAGTGCGTTTGGCACTTTCTTTGGCCTCCACCAACCAGTGGGATTGCCACACTATGGACGTGAAAGCTGTCTACCTGCAAGGTAACGATATTGAGAGAGTTGTTCATTTACGTCCTCTGCCTGAATATGCAAATGGTAAGTTATGGAGACTAAAGAAAACTGTTTACGGCCTTTGTGATGCTGCTAGGCATTGGTATCTGCACGTAAAAGATCAGTTGTTGAGTCTCGGAGCTAAAGTATCATCACTGGATTCAGCGCTGTTCTCTTGGAGCAATGGTGGCAAAGTCGAAGGCATTGTATGCATCTACGTCGACGACTTCCTTTGGGCTGGTACACATGAGTTTGAACAGCAAGTGATAAATCGGTTGAGTCAAATATTCCTCATCGGCAGTTCAGAATCAAAAGCCTTCAAATACGTTGGTCTCAATGTCATCTCCAACATCGATGGCAGCATAACGCTCGACCAATTCCAGTATGCTTCATCCTTGAAACCAGTCACGCTGAGTAAACATCGTGCAGCAGTAAAATCAGAGGAGCTGTCCGAGTCTGAGAAAAAGGAGTATCGAGCATTAATTGGACAACTCAATTGGATTGCCACATACACTCGGCCAGATATTGCCTTTGATGTGTGTGAGTTGAGCGTGAATAGCAGCCGAGCTACCGTAGCGGATTTGCTTAGACTCAATAAGGTGATCTCAAGGGTAAAAACTGACAACATGAAGCTATACATTCCAAGAATGGGGCCGATCGAGGACTGTCATATAGAGTGCTTTTTGGATGCCTCATTTGCCAACCTTGTAGGCAATGGATCTCAGGGAAGTTTTGTGATCTTCCTATGAGATGCTAGTGAGGCAAGATGTCCTATATTTTGGCAGACAAGATCAGGAGGGTCGTCAAATCTACCTTATCTGCTGAGGCGTTGGTGCTGCTTGAATGTGCTGAAACTGCTGTATATCTCTCCAACATATTGCGTGAGGTTTCTGGATGTGGAAAGATCAAAATAAAGTGTTTCGTCGACAACAAGAGTCTGGTGGACGCCCTGTACTCCTGTAAGAGCGTAGAAGACAGGAGATTGCGCATTGATATTGCTGTGTTGTAGGACATGTTGGAGCGGGGGGAGATTGATGAGGTATCCTGGGTGGATACATCACAACAATTGGCTGATTGTCTCACCAAGAAAGGTGCTTCGACCGAGCGACTGCGTGCAGCAGTCAGCCGAGACTAGAAAGTTTAGAATACTGTAAGAGACATCACATATCTGTATGTGGTCACAGACTGGGTGTTGATATTAATTAAACAAAAGTCTATGTATTGGATACATAGTGTGCATCAGACGCAAATAGACCATCCAGCTTCGTCCTTGGAATCTTCTGTCAAATTTAGAAGAGAGGCCGAGAGTGTTAGTGTGTGTGCGCACGCACACATCTAAGTCACAAGTGATGACGTCATCGGAGGGTTCCTGTGGTATGCAACCGGGAGCCTTGCCAGTTCACGTCGTGAAGCCGGTGAGTGTGGTTGTCTAGTTCCAACAATATATTCTAAGAAAAAAACACAATTTTATACTATTCTTTCATTACAGAGATGATGGCAGGCATCATCCTCTTTACCCACGACATGCTGGCACCAGTTTGCATATGCGGTAACATGTAATAAAGATCAATTTTCACCAACTTAGAGGTGTTGGATGGGGATATTTAGCCTCAGGTGATATTCTATGATACTTTAGGCTTGCTTCTACACACAGAGTGGGAAATCTAAAGATGATCAGATATTTGACCCAAATAAGCGGATTGTCCCCTTAACTTTCCTCCTCTTACTGGCTTCCTTCTACCTCTGTCTCTTCGCTGCACTGTTGCATCTTTATCTCTTTTCTATTGCTGCTTCAAAGGCCACTGTTCCTCTGAACTGTCTGCTTGCATCCCTCCACTTCTACGACCGCATGTAGCACCCATCTAGTAACAACCTCTCATCCCTTTTCTGTCCAGCTCTCTAATGCAAGAGTTAACTGTTACTCCCAGTCCATCATTTATGCAACTGGTCAACTCTGGAACTGTCTTCCTCTGTCTGTATTTCCTACTTCCTATGATCTCCAGTCTTTCAAGCGCAGTGTGTCCAGGCATTTCGAAATACGGATCTTGAATTTGGCTCTCTTTTGTATTGTCTTTGTTTTTTTCTTGGAAGGAACAGTTTGTAGGCCCATGGCCTTTGGTTCCTTCTTCCTTGCATTAAAAAAAAAGGGTGGGAGGGTGTAATGGTATTAGAAGTTGACAGAGTAATAATGCTAATTTTGTGAGTGTGGTGTGTCGGAGTGCAGGTAGAATCAGGTGTGAAAGGATTAATCTTGCTGGAGAGTCTCTTTAGTGTGTGGATGAATTTTGTTAATTTGGGGGACATGTTATGTGCTGCTGGTTGGGCTTTGTGGCTAGAGTAAGGACTGGTTTGAGGAATTTCAGGGAACTGTTGCCTCCCCTAACATTGAGAGGGCTGTCCCTCTGTACCAAGGAATACTTGTATGTGGCATGTGTTAGAAGTGTGATGTTATGGTAGTGAGACCTGAGCAGTAATGGAAGAGGATACAGTCATGACTGTGCGTTGGGGTTTTGTCCGTGAAAACCCATCACATAACGGATTATTGTATAGTGAGGTTGATAAAAAAAAAAAAAAAGGCTGTATTTCACACAAAAAGTTATCACATCACTTAAAACTGCACACTGCAGTACCTGTATTTGTTAAGCACTTGCACTGTTATTTGGCAATAGCAGTAGTGTTTCAGTGGTACCTCATGCACAAAATGGAACAAAAGGCAAATGACCACAGCAAATGTAAACATTTCGCAGCCATCTTGGCTCAGTCAGCTTACTGGGAGTCAGTATATGCATAGTAAACACGATTTCCTAGTCACAAGTCTTAATTTTTCACACACACTAAGGTATCACTTAATATTTCACTCTACACTGTTTGTTAAACATTTGCACTGTTATTTGGCAGTAGCTGTGGTATTTCGTTGATTTTTCATGCACAAAATAGAATGAATGGCAGACAGTCACAGCAAATGTAGACACTGAGTGACCATCTTGGCTAGTCACCTTGCTGGGAGGCATTGTTCTAGCGAATTAATGCATTTTGCCATCGTTATTCCTATAATGGGGGTAACTTTTTGTTAAAAAATGGGGGTAGCTTTTTGTTCATTGTTATAGCAATTTTTTGCATAGTGAACAATTGTTTAATGAGATCTGACTGTGTTCACAGGCTCAAACATACAAAAATAACATTGATTTGATGGATGTGTAGCGAGGCTTTGAATGCGAGACCTAGGGGGACTAGGATTACAATTGAATAGTTGAGAGGAAAGATAGAACTAGAATGTATTGATGTTGTGATGAGAAGGGGTAGATTGAGATGGTTTGGGCATGTTGAGAGGATGGAGTGTGACAGTTGGGTGCAGAATGTGAAAAGTGTGACTGTCATTGGTAGATTTGAGAGACAGACCAAAAAATACCTGTGATGTAATGTGTGACCTCAGTCATGAGGAACAGAGTAGGGTGGCTGCCAGTGATCAAGCAGCATGGAGAACCGCCATTAGGTGAGCAAGGCTGACGCATGCAAGCATGTTGGAGCCTGTATAAACAATATGAATGAACAGTCAAACAAACTATGACATAGGTTCAATGGGGATATGTTTTTGACCAAGGGTCATCCACTCAACAAAGTCTAAAAACTAGCAGTTGAGGTGAGTTTACAGCTCACCTCAACTGGTAGTTTATTCACTTCACTGTGCTTTATTTCCTGCTTACCACCAAAAGCAAGTCTAAAAGTTTGTTTCCAACTCACGTAAGCTGGTAGTTATTTCACTTCACTGGACTTTTTACTTGTTGCTCGAGATCCAACACCACACTATTGTTCCATCACAGACACTAACACTCCTGATAGTGACTGAGTTCAAAGTCTATCCTGGATGACTGTAGGTGCCATGGATCAGGTGAAATAGCAATAATTTATTGACCACTGAGACGTCATACAGGATCATAATGATTGTATAAGTGAAAATGCTATCATATACACTCAATGCTTGAGTGCTTGAGCAACACGCGGTTGAATAACATGTTTTTTGTTCTAACGCACTCAGCATGCTGCGACAGGTCGTAATCAACACACGGAAGAACTCAAGCTCACATGGGAAGTCAGCTGGACTGGCGGCGAAATTTGAAAGTCGCTTGTAGTGATGTTACCTGCCAGATTCACCATGATTGATTGGCTTACATCTGGATACCTGTCCTGAGCACACTCAAGGCCACATGTTTAAATGAAAATTTATGGGTTTCGCAATTTTAGGAGACGAAATGGAACAAAAATGTATGCTAACCAGAAAAAAAAATAACTCTTTCCTCTATGTGTTCTCATACGTTAGTGTTCAGTTGCACATTCCTTGTTCGATTTTGTGCTTCTCAACACATTTCGGACCAAGTGAGCATACTGCTATCAGTCCTTTCTCACGCCGTACTGAGCTCTGCCCTACACTTATATGGGTTTCGCTGTTTTAGGATTTTGAAATGGAACAAAAATATTTGCTAATCAGAAAGAAATTACTCATCTATGTGCTGTCATAAGTTAGCGTTCAGTACCAGATTCTTCGTTTGATTTTGTGCTTCCCATTTCGGACCGACTGAGCATATGGTTATCAGTCCTCTCTTGTATCACACCGAGTTCTGCCCACACTGCAGCAAAATTTTTCTTGCATTTGGGTGTTGAGCCAGACATTGACACTTAGTCTTGCTGTGTGATTAGCCCCAGCCACTCACAAAGTGCCAGATCTTCATGTATGCCCAGAAGTATGAGACAGTAAAGGATTTTAGTGCAGGGAAAGAGGCAGGTAGAAATTATGCCCAGAAATATGAGATAGTAAAGGAGTTAAGAGCAGGGAATGAGACAGGTAGAAATGGCAAAAAACCATGGCACGAATGTAAACATCATCAGAATGATTTGGAAGGACAGGGAGAAGATAAAGATCATGTGTCGGATCCTTGGTGATGTGAACCTGGCAGCAGTGAAAGCTCATAATGTTATCCTGAAGCTGACTGAGAAACTCATAGGGCATTATGTGGAGCATCAGAGAAAGAACAACTAGCTGTATGATCAGTCGGTCTGGAATATGTTGGGAAGCATGAAATTAAACAAAGAACGTGGAACTGAATTCTAACTTACGAGATCATGAGGATAAAAGAGTAATTATTTTACCATTAGCAAACATTTTTGGTCCACTTCATCCCCCCAAACTGCGAGACCCATTAATTTTCATCTAAGCATACACCCTAATGTCCCTACCGAAGGCCACGTGATATGAGAGTAGGCGAAACTTTATGACAAGAACATTGGGGGTGTGGGGTGGGGAGAGTGTGCGGGAGACTACACATAAACAACACGTGGTTATCCAGCCCAATTTTTGTTTGGTTAATGTTATTTTAAATACCATTCATGTTGTTAATTACGATAATTATATCTCTTTCAGTGTTTCACCTGATGGTGGGTAAGAAGGGGTAAAAGGTAGAGTTTTGGAAAGTTGCCAGAACACATTGTACCATTATACATGCAAATTTATTGTTTGAGTGACTTGGACTTGAGTAGCATGGTCCATGTCCAGTCCCTGTTGTTCACATTACTCGAGGATTGAGTGTATTGAAAAAAAGATCCTTACTTTTTCATTATTGTTTAAGCAGTTCATCACATACTGGTTCATCATATAATGAGGGTCTGCTATACCATTATGGAAGTTGATGAGACTAGAAAGTTAACAGGAAATAAATTACTTGGGAGAGCAGTTGACAAGTTTTTGACATCCCCTTCCCCTTCCCCACCATTTTTTTTTTTTTCCAGATTAACTGTCTGGCAGTTTACATGAATCACATCATCATCATTATCATCATCATCATTAGTATAAAAATGTTGTGTAAATAGTTAAGCATGTGAGGTAGATCCAAGATACCTGTGATGTGAGTGATGTATGAATGATTATCTGACACCCACTTCATTGGGCATGCTGATGATTGTTCTCCCTCTTTTGTACAGTCTATCTTCCCTCTTAGTCAGAAAAAAATGTACATACATCCATCCATCATCTAATTCTGTGCTGCCTCATGAGGAGCATAGGAGCCTGGGGCTAGTCAAGTTGGTCCTGACATTTAAGATGAGAGTAACTGGCTAAATACAGTGAAAACCCTATCTCTACCAGTGTGTGTTTCAGATGGATTGATCTTTCTGCAATCTGTTAGTTAAACTTTGGGAAGAGACTTGTGTTTTTACATGTACTTTCTCCCTCCTTTTTTCTGGATCCTGCATTACCCTGTATATTGGTGGAAAAAGGTCAGGATGTTGTTCGTGATCATCATTATTGCATGGTCATGCAGACAAAATAATCTGTTAAATTTCATTGCTGTATGTTGATATTGCTGATCTGGCAGGGATGTAAGGAGACAGAGTTGCTGAATGTGCCACCATGTGCCAGTGAGCTGCCTTCCCCAGAAATGCTGACTCAGGTTTCCACACCTCCTCCCATTTCACTTCCTGAAGTGCCTCCATATAATGAACAGCAAGTAAGTAAAAAAAATACATATATTACTTGTAACCATTCCAGTCCATACTGAAATTTTTTAAACCTTTTTTTAAATGCGAAGAAGGAACGAAAGGCCAGGGCCCTGCAAGATTGTTTCCTCCAAGAAAAAATAAAAACAAGATAACAGGGAGCCAAATTCAAGATCTGGTCATTTTGAGATTCCTGTACACACTGCATTTGAAAGACTGGAAGTCATAGGCAGTAGGAAATACAGTCAGAGAGAGAGAGTTCCAAAACTGACCTGTTGCTTACTTGGAGGACTGGAGGAACAGTTCGCTTGCATTATAGAGTAGGACAGAAAGGGATGAGAGTTTGTTGTTAGATGGGTGCTACGCTTCTGCAATAGTGGTGGAGGGATGCAAGCAGACAGTTTAGAGAAGCAATGACCATTAAAGTAGCGATAGAAAAGAGATAAAGATGCAGCAGTGCGGCGAAGAGACGGAGGTTGAAGGGAGCCAGTAAGAGGAGGAGAGTTTATGAGACAAGAAGCCTTTGACTCCACCTTGTTGAGAAGAGCTGTATGTGGGGAGCCTCCCCACACATGAAAGTTGGTGCAGGATTGAGTGGGATATTGGTAAAAATTCGAGGACACTCCTGTGGAAGGTGTAAGAAGTTTTTGTTGCACTAAAAACAACAAGATTACTTTTACCCCAGTCAAATGTGAGCCAAGTCAGACACTAGGTGTGCCATAGCCTCATCTATTGATTGTTCAAGTAGATGCTGAGACGGATGCTGCGGAAAGTCAATGTGAAGTGAAGGGTGGAATCAACATATATAAGTGGATAGGATTAGACGTACAACTTAGGTCATTGATGAATAGAAGGAACAGAGTTGGAGATAGGACAGATCCCTAAGAAACACCACTATTGATAGCTGTATGAGGAGAACGATGGCTGTCTACAACAGCAGCTATAGATTGACTGGAAGGAAGCTGTAGATGAAGGCACAGATAGAAGGATAGAAACTGCAAGAAGGCAGTTTAGAATTTAAAGATTTATGCCAGACCTGATCGAAAGCCTTTGAGATGTCAAGTGCAGTGGCAAAGCTTTCACCAAAGTCCCTAAATGAGGATAACCAGGAGTCTGAAGGGTAGGTGAGAAGATCACCAGTGGAGTGTCCGTGGCGGAACCCATATTGGTGATCGGAAAGAAGGTTGTGATAGGAAAGATGCTTTATTTATTTATTTATTTTTTTTTTTAAAAGAATTAACTCAAAAACTTTTGAAATGCAGGATGATAAAACAATTGGGCAATAATTCAAGGGCTGGAAATGGTCACTCTTCTTTGGGACAGGCTGAATGAGAGCAAGCTTCCAGCAAGAAGGAAAGGTACAAGTTGACAGACAAAGGTGAAGGAGTTTACTTAGGTAGGGTGTAAGCACAGGAGCACAGTGGGACTTCATCATACCCATATGCCTTGTTAGTACTGAGGTCAGTGATGGGAGAAAATAAATCAGTTGAAGTAGGTTTAATGTCAGCCATGAGGAAGTCAGAGGGGTGATGTGATGGAGGAACAGTACTGGAATCATCTAAGGTGGAATTGGAAGAGAAAGTCTGTGTCAGGGGGAAAATGAAGAATATACTTTATATAATAAATAAATGTGACACCAGATGTCACGAGGGAATGGGAATATGTCTGTGGACAATAGAAATGACTATCGAGTCGATTATCACGAGAATCGACTCATGAAATCAAGTGGCGATTTCACTTTTATGCTGGCTTACTTCGCCAGTTCTCTGGAGTCAAGAATTTATAAACTTTCTCAACAGTACACAGCAGAGACTAAATGCTCAAGAAGGCTATATTACTGTACTGTTGGCCTCTGAGAAAGTTAGTTCACCCCTTAACATCCAAAAAATAATAATAATAATAATAACCAGGATCTTGGCTGAGCCAAACTCCTAGCTGGCACAACGGATTTAACCCGCCCAGTCCCGACCGGTTTTTTACCCAGCCTACCCCCAGGTCCCGGCCGATTTTTGACTTTTTGTTTTTTGGCTGAAACCTTCGCTTTTGGTGAGAAACATCGAAAATTCATAATTAAATCACGATCCTGAGGTAAAAAAATGTTGATACAGGTGTCACTCAACCTTACGTTTTCCTTCTTTTTCAGGGCACCTGGCTAAAAAAAAAACGAACTATGGAAGGGTTAACTAATTCAAGCCACTTTAAATTATGTATTTATTTCATTTATTTGGTACGAATTTATGTGTAGTAAAAGTCTATATTGGTTTTCACACAATAATATAGGCATTTATAAGCATTGTTCACTCACCCAAAACCCCAGTATATGGCACCTTCCTTTACGACATTACCACTTCATCACTTCTGTTCGTTTCTACCTCTAGCTTCTCTGTTGCTTTGTCCTCCACCTCAGGAATCACTTTCACCGTGAATTTCGTCATTGGAGAGACCGTGGGGCAACATACCTTTACTGGCTAGGTTACTGATAACAGGTGAATTGCCCAGTGTGGGGGGGAGGGGGGATGGGGGGGTTAGGAGGGGCCAGGCAGTATCCCCACTTGATAGCAGGTAGAGGAAGGTCCCCCACATATTCCTACCAAAAATCACCCGCGAATGTTGAAAAATGTGCACACAATGGGCCTTGCAATTGCCATACGATGCACGTCGTTGGGTCTGTCCGCGGAAAAAAGTAGCGACGTGCATCGTACGTCGTTGGGACTCGGCGGGTTAAGAATCAATATCAAGAGCTGGCCTAAGTACCAGTCATGATTAATATAAGGAGTTGTGCTAACTTGGAGTAGCAAAAGTGTACCAAATATGTGGGGAAATAAAACACGACTGTTGCATTTACAAAGCTCAAGGAAACGAACTGTAAATTTATTAATTACATGAAAATAAATTTAGGTTACATGAATCTATTCAGAATCAAAGGAAAAGAAATGCACTCACTCAAGCACTCAAACAAATAGCTAAATAAAGCACTAAGCTGAATATCTAAATAGCCTTAAGCCTAGGAAAAACAAAAGAAATACTAGTCAGTGGAGATGAGACCGTCGCTGCTATAGTTGATCACCAGGTTGGTGGGAGATTCGGGAAAATCCTGATAGTGCAGGATGTTCGAGATCACTAGAAGAAATCTATCCACGTTAGGTATCGCAAACCCACTCTCCGTGACTGCCAAGGGACGACTGACTTGTGTTCGAGTGTCAAACGCAGAGGTGTGTGAAAGAGGCGTGGTTTAACTAACGGCCAGCGAGGCAAGTGCAAAGGAACGACAATTCACAAAATATCGCTCAAAGGAATGCACTGTCTGTAATCCTTCTTCTTACACTGTTAATCTTTTCTGTCCATTGGGCTCCTCCGATCATAACCTTATTACCTTAACCTGTCCTATCGCTCCGGTACAGCCTGTGGAACCTCCAAAGAAACGCCGCCTGTGGCACTTTGGAGCTGCAGATTGGGAGGCCCTCAGGCAGTACTTCTTTGATTTTCTTTGGAATGATTATTGCTTCCATGGCCGGGAGCCATCTGAGCGTGCCTTGCGCATTACGGAGATTATTCTCTCGGGCATGGAAGCATACATTCCTTTCTCATATCCTCTGACTAATGCAAGAAAGCCTTGGTTTAATCACGCTTGTTCTAATGCTGTCTGCAACAAGGAGAGGGCCTATAAGAAGTACCGGAGCCAATCCACCCCTGAATCACATCTTTTATATATTTCTGCCCAGAATCGTGCTAAGTCTGGTCTTCGCTTTGCTAAAAATAATTTCATCCGTGCTAAATGTTCTCAACTCTCCAACTCGAATTCTTCTCGCTCCTTCTGGCACCTTGCCAGAAACCTTTCTAACAACTTTACCTCATCATCCTTCCCTCCTCTTTTCTACTCTGATGGCTCTGTAGCTATTTCTTCTACTGATAAAGCAGATCTCTTCTCTCAGACTTTCTCCTCCAATTCCACCCTAGACGATTCCGGTGCTATTCCTCCTTCACTTCCCCCCTCTGACTTCCTCTTGACTGACATTAAAATTTCTTCAGCTGATGTATGTTCTGCCATCACTTGCCTCAATACTAACAAAGCATATGGGCCTGATGGAGTCCCTCCTTTTGTCCTGAAAAACTGTGTTTGAGTGCTTACACCCTGCCTAGGTAAACTCTTTCGCCTTTGTCTATCAACTTGTACCTCTCCTTCTTGCTGGAAGTTTGCTCTCATTCAGCCAGTCCCAAAGAAGGGTGACCATTCCCAGCCCTCTAACTATCGTCCAATTGCTTTAACATCCTATGTCTCAAAAGTTTTCGAGTCAGTCCTTAACAGAAAAATTTTAATGGATCTTTCCTGTCACAACCTTCTTTCTGATCGTCAGTATGGGTTCCGTCAGGGACGCTCCACTGGCGATCTTCTTACCTACCTTTCAGATTCCTGGTCATCCTCCTTTCGGGACTTTGGCAAAAGCTTTGCCATTGCACTTGACATCTCAAAGGCTTTCGATCGAGTCTGGCATAAATCTTTAATTTCCAAACTGCTCTCCTACGGTTTCTATCCTTCTGTCTGTGCCTTCATCTCTAGCTTCCTTTCTGGTCGTTCTATAGCCACTGTTGTAGACGGCCATCGTTCTTCTCCTAGGCCTATCAGCAGTGGTGTTCCTCAGGGCTCTGTCCTATCACCAACTCTCTTCCTTTTATTCATCGATGACCTTCTAAGCTGTACATCTAACCCTATCCACTCATATGCTGATGATTCCACCCTTCACCTTTCCATTCGGTTTCCACAACATCCATCTCAGCAGTTACTTCAGGAAACAAGGGATGAGGCTATGGCACACCTAATGTCTGACTTGGCTCGTATCTTTGACAGGTAAAAATAATCTTGTTATATTTAATGCATCAAAAACTCAGTACTTACACTTATCAACTCGACAAACTCTTCCTCAGGATTACCCACTAATGTTTAATAATAAACAGTTATGTCCTGCATCATCCTTGAACATGCTTGGGGTTTCATTCTCTCGGGATTTTTCTTGGAAAGAACATATTACATCTCTTGTGAAATCTGCTTCCAAGAGATTAGGTGTGCTAAGCCGATTCTGAACTTTCTATACCCCTGCACAGTTGTTGACCTTGTACACGGGTTTTATTCGCCCGTGTATGGAGTACAACTCTTGTGTGGGGAGGCTCCCCACATGCAGCTCTTCTCAATAGGGTGGAGTCAAAGGCTTTTCGTCTCATTAACTTTCCTCCTCTTACTGATTCCCTTCAACCTTTGTCTCTTCGCCGCAGTGTTGCATCTTTATCTCTCTTCTATCGCTACTTCAACTGTCAATGTTCCTCTGAACTGTCTGTTTGCATCTTTCCACCTCTACAACGGGCACGTAGTACCCATCTAGCAACAAACTCTCATCCCTTTTCTGTCCAACTCTCTAATGCAAGAGTTAACCGTTACTCCCAGTCCTTCATTTATGCAACTGGTCAACTCTGGAACTGTCTTCCTCTGTCTGTATTTCCTACTTCCTATGATCTCCAATCTTTCAAACGCAGTGTGTCCAGGCATCTCGAAATGAATGGATCTTGAATTTGGCTCTGTTTTGTATTGTTTTTGCTTTTTCATGGAAGGAACAGTATGCAAGCCTGTGGCCTTTGGTTCCTTCTTCCTTGCATAAAAAAAAAAAAATAAATAAATAAATAAAGACAGTCACTCGCGAGAGAATGACGAAAGTTTTGAAATCTTGATGCAAACATAAGTGCACGAGCAGACGGTTAAGAGAATGAGGAAAATCTCATGGATTTCAGAACTATTCGTCGCTTACGCAAAATCAATCAATGTCACGATTTACGATGCATAATTTCACGATGTAGGAAATTCGTGACAGTCTGAGTGAAGGGTTCTGCTTCATCTGTAGAAGAAATAGCTACAGGGCCATCAGAGTGGAAAAGAGGAGGGAAGGATGATGAGGTAAAGTTGTTAGAAAGGTTTTTGGCAAGGTGCTTGAAGGAGTGGAAATTTGAGTTAGAGAGTTCAGAGCATATAATATGAATGAAATTATTTTTAGCAGAGTGAAGAACAGACTTAGCATGATGCCAGGCAGAAACATAAAGGAAATGAAGTTCATGGGTGGGTTGGCTTTGGTACTTTTTGTAGGCCGTCATAATGTGGACAGCATTAGAACAAGTGTGATTAAACCAGGTTTTTTTTTTTTTTTTTTTCATTGGTCACAGGATATGAGAAAGCAATGTATGCATTCATGCCTGAGAGAATAACCTCCGTAATGCACAAGGCACACTCAGATAGCTCCCGGCCATGGAAGCAATAATCATTTCAGGGAAAATCAAAGTACTGCCCAATGGCCTCACAATCAGCAGCTCCAAAGTGCCACAACTGCCGCTTCTTTGGAGAGCCCACAGGCCTCATTGTAGTGATAGGACAGGTTAAGATGATAAGGTTGTCATCGGAGGAGCCCAGCAGAGAGAGAAGATTAACAGTGAAAGCAGAAGGATTAGTTGTAAGGAAAAGGTCAAGTATGTTGGAATTCTCTTCAAGGCAGTCAGGGATCTGGGTAGGGTGCTGTACAAGCTACCATGATGTAAATTAAGTTGTGGGAAATCCCTGGCATTCAAAATAGATATTTTTTCTCTTTTCTGTGGACATACATTTTTAAAACTTAGTTGCAAGGCAGGAAGGTACCCAGTTTTCAAGTTACGTATGGTATGCCAATGATCATTAACCCTTCTGGGCCATGCAGAGCATGTCTTTGCCAGAGTCAGTAGCTTTTGTGCTGACTCACATCTTTGCCCTGCGATATTTTTATTTGATTGCTGTGTGTAAATACACTTTTCATGATAGAATGTTAGTTTTGGTGTCATTTTAAAGCTGAATAATTGTGCTTTATCTTAGTATGTTCAGAAGAGGAAAACAGAGAAAATAAAAAGTCAGAATGATGAGTTGAAGTTAGGCAAAAACCAAAAATTCTGTACCTTTCCGTAGAAAAATATTCGGCAAAAGAAAAGTAATAAAGATATATAAATGTGGTTGAAACCATGCAAAACTACAATAAATTTTTTTACAGTGATATATGGATAATGGTAATTTCTGCATTTCATCGCACAGTAAAGCAAAAGGAAAAAGATGCACAATTTTTAATGCTTGTTGGCTGCATATACGCTATGCAGTCTTTTTATTTGCTTGGTCAGTGTAAGTATTCTTTAAATAATGGGTTGCTGGCCGTGGTGTTATTTTGAAGCTGAATAGTTGTACTTTATCATAGTATGTTCAAAAGAAGAAAACAAGAAAAACAAAAAGTTAAAGTGACCTGTTGAATTTAGGTAAAAGCCAAAAATTTTATACCTTGCTGTAGAAAAATATTTGGCAAAGAAAAATAATATAGATATATAAATCTGGTTTAAACCATGCAAAATGCACAGAGCAAGCATTCCACAATGTCATGGCCGAGTCTCATTGTTATGACACGTAAATGTGATTTGTGGTCAGTATTTTACAAGAGTATCTTAAAATGACGAATAAATTCGTTATTGGAATCTCAGAGGGGTTAAACTTGTATGAGGTGGATAGTGACCAATAACTCTGTGAAGTACCACCATGGGAGTGGGAGTGGTGTGAAGCTTGAGGCAGTAGCTACTGTATGCCCCACTCCCTGGTTGGGGACTCGTGCACATTTACGCAGTCAGAGTTCAGCCAGAGTTTACTATCTGTTGTAACACCAGACACCTTTATTATGTAAGTGGTGGTCACAGATAAGTTGCTTCTATGTTACCCTGTCTTCTGACTTCTGGCTACCCTCTCTCCTACTAACAACCCCCTGTCATATACCTCTCCACCCCATCCCTCTATCTTATCCTTGGTCTCCACCTCACTCACATACAGTCCTGGAGAGAACTTAACACAGTCAGGGTGGAGTATGAATGCTTCTTTCCACCCTGCTGGATAGTGGTGTCATTGTTTGGTCAGCCTCCCAAACACACAGACCCAAGTCAACTACAGTTAAGCTTTGATGCACTGATGCTTCCTACCTTACTCTGTGGCTGTGAGACATAGACACTAAATAGTGATTGAAGTGGCAGATTGACTCCTTCGGTACTGAGCATCTTCACAGGATCATGGTGTATCGCTGGTACAACTGGGTGCCTAACGAACGACTACTCCGTGAAGCTGAATGAAGGCTGTTTACCCACATAACGTGTCGGTGCCAATTCCAGTTATATGGGCATGTGGTCCTTTTCCTGAGGTTCATCCTGCTCACAGGGTAACCTCTGAGAGAAAGAACCCAGGGTGGAGGAGACCAAGGGCAAGCCCATGGAACTCATGGTAGGAGCAAGTCAGTCTTTCCAGTCATGAAATGTGTACAGGGAGGAGTCACTGCCTGGATAGTTGCATGAAGAAACCCAACCCTCGTGGGTGGAATCAGAGGGTGAGGCTATGTGCCTCTTGGCATTTTCCTTCACATGATGTTGGCGATGATGATATCGTGCTTTTGTTTCTCTTGGACCAGAGAACTCATTGTTTTCTATAATAAATTTACAAAATGTGTACCATTTCTTGTTTTAAGTTATTTAGGATAATAGCACAGATAATAGCTAATGAAATGCCCATGGCATTTGTTACATTACTGTGGCTTCAAATGCAAGATATGACTTGGAGGCTGCAGGTTCTTGATGTGCAGCCCAAATCACCCATGTGGTGTATTCCCTGAATAGTGGTTTTTAAAATGCTAAGGCACACAATAGGATAATAAGGTGTTGCAGATGCCTCTGTTAGCTTCCATAAAAACATCTCTGTAAGGTCTGCCAATAGTTATGGTGTAACAGGTGTGATGGAAGTTATGGTAATCTGACACATGAGCTCCCATATGAATATAGAGTGTCAGCTAAACACAGGTCACTACAGCACTGAATTGGTCATGTGGGTGAAGCAGCTAAAGGAGTACATGGGGGATGCATGTATGGTAAGAGGAATGTAGAAAAGGACACTCAAATTTGGGGAGGCAATGAACATGAATGCAACATGCATTTTAGGAAAGGAAAGAGTAGGTTTATCACAAATGAGTCTTGGGGACATAGTAGCCAGATCAGCTATTTCCTAACCAGGAGGACTGATAGGTGCTTGGTGAGGGATGTTGTAGTTATAGGGAGTGAAGAGTGTGTAGCAACTGGTGAGGGATGTTGAAGTTATAGGGAGTGAAGAGTGTGCAGCAACTGGTGAGGGATGTTGAAGTTATAGGGAGTGAAGAGTGTGCAGCAACACAAATGTCTGTTATGTGGCAAGGTGGTAAGGAGCTGGTGGTTAAGATGAGGGCCTGTGCACCCAGGAGGAAAAGATGAAAGTTAAAAAAAATGAGCAGCAAGTGATTACATCTATAGTGAGATGAGTAAGAGTTGTGACTGAACAGGGAGCTGTTGACAAAAGTGTTAATGAACAGTACAGAGCTCCCAAGAACAATTTCTTTAAGCTTACTGATTCAGTGTGTTGATGAGCAAGGGGTCCACCAAGACATAAAGTAACATGGTAATGGGATGAGGGTGTAGAAACTGCAGTTAACCCCCTAAAAACCACAATTATTTCAGGCAGGGTACCTCCCCTAGCTGCAATTTGGGGGTGTTTTGGTGACTTTCACCAAGGGAAATTGATTGTGTTCTGGCTAAAGAAGAAGAATTTACACACCTGACAACGCAGTCCACACCCCTGTAAGGCTAATGGTTACCGCACAATCACGCATCAAAGTTCACAAAAGTTTATAACAAGTTACCCCTCTGAAACAATCTAAAACGTGAAAACTTTGATAACTACCTATTTTCCTTATTGAAACAGGTAATTTCAAAGTGTTTTGTCACACTAGTCATGAAAACAGGTGTATGTAGGTGTGGGGAGATTACTAGGCTGTGGGGAGATAATGTAGCCTGTGGGAAATATGCCTATAGGTATGGAGGTTGGCAAAATAATCAATTTTTCGCATGAAAAGAAAGCACTTCAGTGTGTTTTGTAACATCTTGGCGACCTGATACCTCTCGGGGGTCTGTAGGGGGTGGGAGGTTAGTGAGGGACAAGGAGGGAGGGATGGGGTGGGGTTCGGAGGGGACACAGGGCTATCAGGGTGGGAGGAGGGGCGAGAGTGGGTGGGGAGGGACACAGGTGGTGGTGGTGGGAGGAGAGATGCAGGTGCGTGGAGGGGTGGGAGGGTGATGGGGAACAAGGAGAGAGTGAGGGAGTGGAGTAGAGGGTGGCACGGAGGCAGCCCAAAGAGGGGGGTGCCCCCCCACTGTCCGGGTTGGTCCGATCCCCCCTCATGCTACCTCAGGGGTGAGTTCTCATTGGCCTGAAGCCATGTACATCATAATGGGGGTGGAGGAAGTGCTCTGCAGATTTTTTTTGCAGTCCCTGCTCAATTGATGTGATTAGGCATTTTGGCATAAAACTCAAATCACATCAGTTGATGCAATTAGACTTTTAGGGGTTAAGGAGGAAAGAATGCTTTTTCAGGAATGGAAAAGGGCTGGTAACAGGAGTACTTGGCTGCCAAGTGTAAGGCTAGAAAGGAGGTATAGAGGACAAAATCTGAGTCACAGAGAATTAATGGATAACCTAAATAGTGCTGAAAGGAAGAATATGGGATTTAAGGGGGCAAATCAGATGAAGTGGGAAAATGGATATCATAGGTGAGCAGTGTTTGAAGAATGAAATAGGAAAGGCAGTGGTGGACAGTGGGGATATTAAAGACGCCTGGAGAGAGCATTATAACTGGTTGCTGAATGAGGCGTTTGACTAGAACAAGGAAGGTTTGGAGTCAAATCCTGTGTTTAACCTTTGGCCGTTGATTGATGCTGATACTGTGAGCAGGGCAATAGACAGGATGCAGTTGGAGAAGGCAGCAGGTGCGTCTGGGTTGACTGCTGAAATGCTGAAGACCTCGGGAGATTAGGAGTGGATTTAGTTACTGATGTGTGTGTGTGTTGTCCCAGATATCTGGCCGAAGAGTGTGATTGTAGTGTGTTCAAGGGGATGGGTGATGCCCCAGAAAGAGGAAACAATAGAGGCATAAAACTGGACCAAATAATGAAAGTTTTGGAGAGTCTTAGAATGTATGATTAGGGAAAGTGTGAATATTGATAAGATACAGTTTGGATTTATGCCAGGCAATGGGACCACTGCTGCTATGAAACAGCTTCAGGAAAAATATCTAGGAAAGAAAAGTGAGCTGTAATTTGTTTCTGTTCATTTGAAGAAGGCCTTTTACAGAATCTTTTGGGAGGTGGTGAAGTGGACAATGAGAAAGCTTGGGAATGAGGAGTGGGTGGTTAGAGTGATCATGGCTGTGTATGTGGGTGCCCACACCCAGGTGAGAGTGAATGGAGATTTGAGTGGCAAGTTTTCTGTGAATGTTGTTGTGCATCTAGGATCAGTTGAACCTCCTGTTGTTTATCATGGTGCTTGAAGCTCTCTCATGTGACTCAGAGATGGACTTCCGTGGGAAATGTTGTATGTCGATGATTTGGTGTTGATTGCAGAGAATGAAAGGTAGATGGAGGAAAGATTAAGGGAGTGGAGAGATGATACAGGGCATTTGAGAGTAAATGCAGATAAAACAAAAGTGATGGTAGCTAGGGTTAGTGGTGGTACTGTCAAAGAAAAAGGAGAGTGGCCATGTGCGGGTTGCCACAGTGCAAGGGAAGTGCTTCCATCTTGTGCAGTGTTTGTGATAAGTGGGTACATAAGAGATGTAGTGGTATTAGAGGTAGACTATTAGATAATTCTGATTTCATGTGTGTGGTGTGTCAGGGAAAGCATTTGGAGATCGTCAGTCATGAAAGGATTGATCTTGAGTGTGTGGAAGAGCTTTGTTACTTGGATGGCATGTTATGTACTGGAGGTGGGACTGGAGTGAGGAGTAGTTGGAAGAGGTATGTGCAGCTCGTCCTTGAATGCAAGGCTTGGGGGAACGAGGTTTACGATGGAAGATTTGAGGGGAACGATGGGACTGAAGTGTATTGGTGTTGTGATGAGGAGGGGTAGATTGAGATGATTTGAACATGTGGAGAGGATGGGGGATTACAGTTGGGTGCAGAAGGTGAGAAATGTGTATGCTAGGGGTAGGTTTGTGAGAAGGAGACCAAAAAAGACCTGGAATTGTGACCTCAGGGATGAGGGACTGAATAAGGAGGCTGCCAGAGATCGAACAGCATGGGAAGCTGCCGTTAGTTGAACAAGGCTGACAGATGCAGGTATGTTGGAGCCTTTATAAACAAAAACGATTTTTTTTTTTTTTTAATGCAAGGAAGAATGAACCAAAGGCCATAGGCCCGCATACTGTTCCTTCCAAGAAATAGCAAAAACAATACAAAAGAGAGCCAAATTCAAGATCCATTCATTTCGAGATGCCTGGACACACTGCGTTTGAAAGACTGGAGATCATAGGAAGTAGGGAATACAGACAGAGGAAGACAGTTCCGGAGTTGACCAGTTGCATAAATGAAGGACTGGGAGTAGCGGTTAACTCTTGAATTAGAGAGTTGGGCAGAAAAGGGATGAGAGTTTGTTGCTAGATGGGTACTACATTCCCGTCGTAGAGGTGGAGGGATGCAAGCAGACAGTTCAGAGGAACAGTGACTGTTGAAGTAGCGATAGAAGAGAGATAAAGATGCAACAGTGTGGCGAAGAGACAAAGGTTGAAGGGAATCAGTAAGAGGAGGAGAGTTAATGAGACGAAAAGCCTTTACTCCACCCTACTGAGAAGAGCTGCATGTGGGGAGCCTCCCCACACATGAGAGTTGTACTCCATATATGGGCGAATAAAACCCGTGTACAAGGTCAACAACTGTGCAGGGGTAAAGAAAGTTCGGAGTCGGCTTAGCACACCTAATCTCTTGGAAGCAGATTTCACAAGAGATGTAATATGTTCTTTCCAAGACAAATCTCGAGAGAATGAAACCCCAAGCATGTTCAAGGATGATGCAGGATTGAGTTGGACATTATTAAACATTAGTGGGTAATCCTGAGGAAGATTTTGTCGGGTTGATAAGTGTAAGAACTGAGTTTTTGATGCATTAAAAATTACAAGCCTAGATGGCTTAGTTGGTAAGCTGCTGTACTCACACAGTTACAAGCGCTGGTTTGAATCATCGCAGTATCTAATTTATTAATAAAAATCTTGGAGATTTAGAGGCTTAAATACCCCTTCCAAAGTATAGTAGCAGCCGTGGCTCAGTGGGTTAGAGCGCTCCGCTCTGGCCGTAGGGTCGGAGGATCGAATCCACCCAAGGGTCATTGGTAGACATCAGGAAGGGCATCCGGTCATAAAATGCTACACGCTCCAATCCCTAAAGGCCGACGCATGCAAGCATGTTCGCCGTGGCTCAGTGGGTTAGAGCGCTCCGCTCTGACCGTAGGGTCGGAGGATCGAATCCACCCAAGGGTCTTTGGTAGACACCAGGAAGGGCATCCGGTCATAAAATGCTACACGCTCCAATCCAAAAAGGCCGACGCATGCAAGCATGTTGCAGCCTTCAAAAAATGAAACGAATCAGAGATACGAGCCAAGTCAGACATTAGGTGTGCCATAGCCTCATCCCTTTTTTATTGAAGTAATTGCTGAGATGGACGTTGAGGAAACTGAATGGAAAGGTGAAGGGTGGAATCATCAGTGTATGAGTTGATAGGGTTAGATGTACAGCTTAGAGTCATTGATGAATAAAAGGAAGAGAGTTGGTGATAGGACATAGCCCTGAGGAACACCACTGCTGATAGGCCTAGGAGAAGAACGATGGCCGTTTACAACAGTGGCTATAGAACGACCAGAAAGAAAGCTAGAGATGAAGGCACATATAGAAGGATAGAAACCGTTGGAGGGCAGTTTGGAAATTAAAGATTTATGCCAGACTCGATCGAAAGCCTTTGAGATGTCAAGTGCAGTGGCAAAGCTTTTGCCAAAGTCCCGAAAGGAGGATGACCAGGAGTCTGAAAGTAGGTGAGAAGATCGCCAGTGGAGTGTCCCTGACTGAACCCATACTGACGATTAGAAAGAAGGTTGTGACAGGAAAGATGCTTTAAAATTTTTCTGTTAAGAATTGACTCAAAAACTTTTGAGACACAGGATGTTAAAGCAATTGGACGATAGTTAGAGGGTTGGGAATGGTCACCCTTCTTTGGGACTGGCTGAATGAGAGCAAACTTCCAGCAAGAAGGAAAGGTACAAGTTGATAGACAAATGCGAAAGAGTTTACCTAGGCAGGGTGTAAGCACAGAAGCACAGTTTTTGAGGACAAAAGGAGGGACTCCATCAGGCCCCTATGCTTTGTTAGACCAGTGATGGCAGAAAATACATCACCTGAAGAAAGTTTAATGTCAGTCATGAGGAAGTTAGATGGGGGAAGTGATGGAGGAACAGCACCGGAATCGTCTAAGGTGGAATTGGAGGAGATAGTCTGAGCAAAGAGATCTGCTTTATCAGTAGAAGAAATAGCTACAGAGCCATCAGAGTAGAAAAGAGGAGGAAAGGATGACGAGGTAAAGTTGTTAGAGAGGTTTTTGGCAAGGTGCCAGAAGGAGCGAGAAGAATTCGAGTTTTAGAGTTGAGAAAATTTAGCATGGATGAAATTATTTTTAGCAGAGCGAAGAACAGACTTAACATGATTCTGGGCAGAAATATAAAAAAGATGTGATTCAGGGGTTGGTTGGCTCCGGTACCTTTTATAGGCCCTCTCCTTGTTGCGGACAGTATTAGAACAAGCATGATTAAACCAAGGCTTTCTTGCATTAGTCAGAGGATATGAGAAAGGAATGTATGCTTCCATGGCCAAGAGAATAACCTCCATAACGCGCAAGGCACACTCAGATGGCTCCCGGCCATGGAAGCAATAATCATTTCAAGGAAAATCAAAGAAGCACTGTCTGAGGGCCTGCCAATCTGCAGCTCCAAAGTGCCAGTTTACTCATATATAACTTACCAGTAATGAATCACCCAAAAGAGGATATTTTGTAATCTGCTGCGTACCAACAAGTATGGGGTACTTTCGTTAAATGTAAATAAATTAAATTGACTAATGACATCTAGCAACAGTGGTGTCCTGTGTTGTGTGGTTAAGGGAGATTTAGTATACAGTAGTTTCACTGCAAAGAACTTCAGGATCTTATCACATTGCCTTTGAATGTCATGATTGGACATGTTCCCAACACCAACTGTCTCTGAGAACATGTGCAAACAGTTTTGTACAGTACTCTAGTTTATCTGTACAGAACTACTGGATATTATAAGATTTTTATGTCATACATGGTCATGTTTCGATTACTACAGCCATCTCCAAACACTTGCATACAATGCCTACTTGCGACTGGCTTATTATGCCGGGTACTTTTTTCACTGCATTGCATATTACAACTAGGTCACTTTTTTAAAGGGATTCTTTCCTCGTCCTTCTGCCTACGGGTGACTTTACATTCCCTCTTCTGTCTTTCTTTCCGTCATTCTTTCCTCTTCCTTCTGCCTGTGGGTAATTCTACACTGAGTGACAAGCCAAATTGTTTCCTGTACCCCAGGAAACCATTTACTACGCTGGGTAGTAACCATATAACCAAATTTTGGCGCCTGGTGGTTTAGTGGGTAATTCCAGTGCTTCAGTTGGATTGAGCCAGTGAAGGTTTATATCCAAGGGGTGGTTGGGGTTTATTGCTCACCTATTGCCACTCAGAGATGATTGAGGCTGGTTATTTTCATCTTAAATGTCAGGACCAACTTGCCTATCCCCGGGCTCCTACACTTCTCATGGGGCAACATAGGATTGGATGATGAATGAATGAATGAATAATTTTGGTGAAATGTGCATAATGTTAAAACATGAGCTTCTTGACCACAGTGAGGAAAGTAAATGTTTGTTGTGGGTGACCATATGCTGCTAGGAAGGCCAGTCTGTAGTCATCAGTTTTAGGTTCTTGTTTCTGTGGTCATTTGAGAGCAAATTTAGAAATGAAAATGACAGTGATTTCTTATATTATGATATTTGTGCTTTAGATGTTTGAATTTTCAATGTTGCATTGTATTTTAATGACCTTTGTGAAGGAATGCTGTATACTACTTAGGTGAATCAGGCTGAACAAACGCTTGACCACCAAGACTAGCTTCATTAATGTAATGTATGTCATGATCATTTTGCGGTCTGTGCTGTTATCTTAAAGAGTGTAAATCCCTAATATACATGCATTCTTTAATACCACTGTAGAAATGAGGACAGTTTCTCAGTTCGTGGAGACACAAGTGTTGCAGCTCAAATGTTAAGTATCTTAAATCTGCATGTTAGAGAGTGACCAAACAATGACTTGCCATCCATTAAGGATGGAAAGGAGGGTACACCCTCCATCTTGATCGTATCAGGCTCTTCTGTCTGAAATTGTTCACTCTCCTGGTCAGACCATCTTTCTCCATCCTCTTCACATTGTCAAACCAACCCAAAGTATTTCTCAAATGATTTCTAGCACATACACCTCAACACCACAGTGCTCTTTCATTCTTTTGACTGTCTGTGTGTCCACATAACCCTACATGCTCTGCTCAGTTAACTCATTTTCATTGCTCTCACTCTGGACTTATGTCCTTCCAATAGGGTCCAAGATTTACTTCCATTTGTTAGAGTGGGGATCATAAATCTGCTGTGCAGCAAGTTTTAACGTCCATGCTTATTTTCCTATTCCTAATCACAGCTCTCAGTGCACGAGCAATTTTTCTTTCCTGCTGTACACTTTCATGCACTTCATCCTCTAAATGTCTCTCCTTACTCATTACACTACTTAAATATTTGAAGGCACTCACATTCTTCATTTCCCGACTGGCTGTGCACTCAGTAACTTAATTTTTTTCAAAGACTATATCTGTATGCTTAAGTTCATTTACACACCTCAACTGAAATCATTCCATGGGATAGGGAAAAAGTACTGCTCACATATCCGTTGCATGTTGGTTGCAGGGGGTTAGTAACACCACGACCATCATCATCCCATTCATTTTTCCCCATCTATGGGTGGGGTGAGGTAGGAGCAGAAAACAGTAATAGAGAAAAGTCATTCGAGGGAGAGCTATTCAACAGCATGCCCAGTGAAGCTGTCACAGTTTACTGACTCTTCATTCAGGCCATTAGAATCCTGACTCAGACTCCCATGACTTAGCCATATCATTTGCATTTTTTTTTTCCCTGTATATATGCACTTCACACATTCTGTCAGACAGGCAGACTGATTACTATTAATATAAAAGATGGGTGCCAAACTTGTGATGTGTTCCTTCATACATAATTTATCCAGCTATTTTTATGTTTCAGTTCTGTAACCTCATCAATATCCATACCACACTCTTACATATTTATTTACCACATGCATCTACATTTTTCTTAGCATCACACACCCTGCCCACCTTCAGATTCACTCACATAAACCCTTTTCGCCATCCTGATTACATCCATTCTCTCCATATGACCGTATCATCTAACCACAGTCTTGTCAGTCATTTTTGTCAACCGACTTCATCACCCAGCCCTCCATAGCTTTCACAAATAACAGTATTTCTTATCATACCCACTGTATGCACTTTACATGCAATCCTCAAAAACCCCATTTCCATTGCTGTTAGTCTTGACTAATCATTCTCATGCCATACCAGTCTGACACCCATATGTTAGTGGGGGCACTAAAACACCATGAAATTGTCTTGCAGCCTCCATGCTCAGGCTGTTTGTTATCAAGAGTCATAGCATCAAGTGTTTTAATTCCTTGAGCCACCACTATCCATTTCCTTTGTACATTTTTTCCCTTCGTCTGCACATAGGCAACTCTCCCACCAATTGTCTGTCTCCGTCCACCGGCAAATCACACTTTCACTTTGTCTCAGTAACCGTCTCTTATATACATTTACAGGACTTTCAAATCTCGTCACAGACAGTATGATGTCTGCAAAACTCCTCATTATTACATTAACTTTGAGATGTCCATCTTTTGATATTGATTACCATCCTCATACCTGTCTCCACAGCTCAGCCTCATCCTTACACAGTATACGGACAGACCCCCATATCTGTACAATTAGCTGTCATGAATTGAGGTATCTGTGAGGAACCCAAAGTATCCAAAGCCCACATTATATGTGAAATTTAAGCAAATATGTCAGTAAATATAGGCAGGGTGGTGAAACAGATGTGAATATGTGGATGAGTTTTTAAAATAGGAGGAGGCATGGTAATCTAGTATGAAGGTGGGGAATTTTGATAAATGGGTATGTGACAAAGCAAGGTAGCCTGTGGATATTGATGAAGCTGAAGCATGTACAAAGACAAAAGGATAAAAATAAATGGATGAAGTATGTATAGAGAGGCTTATGGAAAGGGTTTGTACTCCTCTCCCTCTAATTTTTTCAGGTGAACAAAGGAAAGAAAAACATTAAAAAATAAAAAGTTACAGTCCAACAGGTTGTTGTGTGTATGATGTTCATATACTGTACAAAGAATATGGAAAAAAATGGGTGCATTGATGTTTTGGTTCATGAAGTGATGCCAGGATTTCAAATGCTTAAATGACTGTATGGCCTGTCCTGTCTCACTGGGCTTGCTGTTGATAGTTTCTCTCTCTCTCTCTCTCTCTCTCTCTCTCTCTCTCTCTCTC
>JAGKTI010011875.1:5463-18378 GCA_018397915.1 Birgus latro | reverse complement strand
ATTTTTGTCCTTTGCAGGATATCTAGCGTAACTCACTGGCAGAAAATGGCAAGACTACAGCTCTAGGTCCTTTCCACAGAACTTTCTCGTCACTAGCATCATATTCTACTGTTACGGTAATTTATTGCTACAACCCATCATTCAAGATTAAGCAATGGCAATTTTTAGGCCAAGTTAGAGTGAAATGTGTATAGTAATGCTTCACATACCAGCCAGGGTAAGTTGAGATACAGATGATGTGACGAGTTTAGTCTCCCTCTCTCACCTGAGTTTAGTCTCCCTCTCTCCCCTTTCATTTTTCTTTCTTCAGTCTCTTGCTACTTCCTTCATTTCATCTTTGTTTCTTGTCCTTAATTCAAAAATCTCATTTTGCTTGTTCTCCATTTATCTTATATTCTTGCATCTTTCTTCCGCTTCTCTTCCTTATTCTATTCCTCTTGTACATCTCACTGCTCTTGCTGTCCCATCACCACCTATTCTTGTTTGTTTTCATCTTTTTTGTTCGCTGTTCATCTTCTCTTCGTGTTTCCTTCTTCATCTTTTCTTATATTATTTTCTTCTTTCATATCTCAGTTTCCTTACTGTCTCTTCATCAGCACTTCCTGTCTTTTTCTTCACCTCATCTTTCTTATTTCTCGTTCTCCATTAGTTCTGTATCTCACGTACACACTTCTTACATCTTCCTCTGCCTCAGTTGTCATTCTCTCCTTATCGACTTCTGCCTTCACTCCAGTAGCATTCACAAGCACACATCTGAAATAATTAAGCCTGACAGGAAAACTGCGGTATTAAGTATCAATCAGCATATCTTTATCACTTCAACAACACAGGAGAAACGACCAGGAAATTTTCAAGTAAAGATGTAAATAATATCGTGTCAAATCATCACTATCAACACTGCCAATCTATTCACACATTCCACAAACTGCCAATGATATATCTAGCCTATTATCAGAAGACAACTAATATTGGGTTGATATGGAAATCCCTCATGCATGCTCTCAGACCATTCGTTCAGTAGGATGGTCAGTCACTCAGTGTATGAGGACCTACTTTCGTCTTTACTTAAGGTATCCCATTAGTTCAGGGAGGAGGCACTATTTGTCTTTGCACACATCCCTTCATTAAAATATAAACTGCCCTTTCAGGTTTTTGTGTTGTTTTTCCATGCCACAGTACTGAATAATTTTGATGTTATGCTAATACTGGATAGCTGATTAAAAGTTAAAAATAAAACTACTGTTCATTTTATAAAAAATGTGAGGGAAGAAGAATCTTAGCATGACAAGTTCTGGACTAGGTGTTTCAGGATAAACCTTACCCGTGTACTGCCTCACCATAAAGTTAACTGTATCAAACTGATGTCAGCATAAGTTGGCACATAAATCAGACAGCAGTGAGTTAAATTTCACCTGGTAATTATCTTGGAAAAATTTTGGTGGTGGCCACTTAGGTGTGAAATACATCATCCCAAGGGGCAGAATATGTGTAAAAGGCAATATGTTAAGCTCCAAATCTGTGCTATACTGCTGTGTTATCTGTAATGTTATGAGTAATACGAGCAAGGGTACTCCTGAGCTATTTCATCAAGCAGAAAAGCCTTTTTTTTTTTTTTATTAATATACTCTGTCATCTTAATCGAAACTGCTATCTCTTAATATTGAGTTGTAACACTAGAATATTTATTACTCGCAGAAAAAAGTGCTAAGGAAAGAATGCAGAGCTGTAGTATTGTCTTATTTTGCCACAGAGCTGTGGAAAATAAGCTGCAAAAGGACGAAAATCTTGGCTACATTAAGGTAGACAAAGTGCAGCTGTATCTGGTAGGTGACATTACCACCTCACTCGACTGGAGTCCTTCATAACTTTGCCCAGGACAAAGTCCGGTGAGGTAATGTTTTGGTCCAGTTTCTCTGTTTGTTAGCAACATTACGGAGAAGCAGCTGAATGAAATTACATGAAACTTTCAGGATATGTGGACACTGGTCTCAAAAGGAAGTGATTAAATCTTGGAGGTAATCGAGTGACCCCGAAAGGTCAAAATTAAGGTCACGGATTTTCAGAGGGCTATAACTTGAAACCAGTTAAGCACAGATTTACTATTATAATCATACAGGAACTACCACATGGGCTTTCGTTTGGCACTCTTTGACCTTGAAAGGTCACGGATATTCATGGGGCTATAACTCAGTCGGGCGAGGTGTTAAGCCTGGCACTTGTTTACATAAAAAAAAAAGAAAAAAAGTCAACACTGATTGGTATTTACCCGGTAACACTAATACTGAATGATTAAGTTAATGTATATATATTTCAAATCACATTTTTTTTTTTTAAGCATCTCGGTTTTTTAATATGTCTATGCCTACCACCACCCATGCACTGCTTCACTGATGGCATGCAGTGGTCTACGTCAGTTTCATACCTTTATAAAACCACGAAGGAGTGAGCACAGGTCCTTCTGGCTGCGTAAAGGAGCGGACGGTCGCTCGTGATAAGGCCCAGGCGCTGTACTGAAATTTTTTATGGTATTACAGAGAATGCACAGAATATACAGGACTGCGACCTTAAACAATATTGTATCGTTATATCAGCAAATATTTAGGAAATCACAAGAGGTGGGACAATTAACGCAAAAACTCAGACACTTGCCATGAATAATAGCTGCAAGTGTTATCCAAAAAGCACCCTGCTCATTGCTAGTAGTTTATTGACCCAGAAGACGATAAGAATAATAAAGAAAATAATCATAACCTTCATACGCATGCTGAGACAAATTATCATTATAAATAATTAAAGTTAACCATGTGACAGAATAAAGATAACAGATTTCGCAAGTCAAAAATTCGACATAAGACCTGTAGATAGATGGCACACACACTCATCCCCTTATCTGGTGAATTTTTAAAATTTTTTCCTAGTTCTTATTACTGTAATCATCTTGGACACTAAAAGAAAATGGTGATCTTTTGTGTGTGTATGCACACATACACACACATGCATGCATGCAAACAAGCATGCATGCACACAGCACACATGCACATGCATGCAAACAAGCATGCATGCACACAGCACACACACACACACAGGCATACACATGGGCACGAGCCTGTGCACAAGCACAGTTCTTTCTCTCTCTTTTACTGCAGGAGTTAGGTTGTCTGAATGGAACAGTCTGGTGTTAGCCCGAGTCAAGTACAGCCAGACACCAAAGAACTAGCCTTCCTACTGCACGTATAATTCTGAAGCATGGACGAAGCATTGTGGCATTGTGATATATGTGACACTATGATTTTGTGGAAATTTTGTCTTTGGTAATTATTTGGACTAAATATTAAATTAAAAAAAGTAATATATTGGATTCTGTATTTTAGGGACACCGGCTACTAGATTCGTGTGTGTCTGCAGGTCTCGCTCATTTTCACAATCACAAATAAATAAATAAATCTATCTATCTATTTACCTAGGCTGCTTCCCCCAAGAAAAGGGAGGTAGCCGAGACAGGTCAACACACTACCAATTTACTCATTCACTCATACACATTCATTCGCATCTTAGCCCTAAAGGGGAGAAGGGACAGATCCTCACCACACAACACCGCACAAGGGTCAACTACGCAGTGCAGTCAGTGACATCCACAGCAGGGCCTGACAGCAAAGCTGGTTTACCCCTGCCACATCATAATGGATCCAGCCCCTTACCCGCACCTGAGCTGATCAGACATAATGTGGGAGAATATTCCCTCAGGGCTGCATCATCATTTATTCATTCACAATTTTCCTCCATTCATTTCTATCACGCACAGCCACTCTTCCTTGCTCAACAGACAACCCTCTCGCATCCAACGCTCTCTTCACACTGTCCATCCATCCTATTCGTGGTCTTCCTCTCGGCCTTACACCTCTCACATCAGATCTAGTTATCTTTTTCACCAATCGCTCATTATCCATTCTCTCCATACGCCCAAACCATCGCAACACCCTCTGCTCAACTCGATCAGCCGTCTCCTGAACAATTCCAGTTCTCCTTCGCACTTCATCATTTCTCACTGGATCCATACGCGTCACTCCACACATACTCCTCAGAAACCTCATCTCCATTACATTCAAACTTTTCCTCTCTGCTACACCCATATTCCATGTTTCAGCCCCATATAATGCAGACGGTACCACAATACCCTCATACAGCCTTATCTTTACATCCATTCTAAGTGAATGACATCTAAACACTTTTTTCATTCCTCCCAGCACCTTTCCAACTTCACTTCTGGATCTATTCTTCCATCCACAGCAACATGTGACCCTAAATACTTAAAACACTCTACCTCCTCAAGCAACTCACCATTCAAAACTACATTCATCCTCCTACCATCTACCAACCACGTACACTTCATCAATTTACTCTGATTCTCATTTATTTTCAGTTTCCTCCTTTCACACACCCTTCCAAACTCCTCTACCAACTGTCTCAATCTCTCCTCTGAATCAGCCACCAGTGCAGTATCATCCACAAACAGCAGCTGCTTCAGATTCCACTCTCTACCATCATTCAACAGACTCAGTCCTCCACCTAACACTCTTACATTCACCTCCCTTACAACACCCTCCATATAAATATTAAACAAGCAAGGCTACATCACACATCCCTGCCGCAGCCCCACTCTCACGAGAAACCAATCACTCACAGTATTTCCCACTCTTACACACGCTCTACTATTCACATAAAAACTTTTCACTCCTTTCAGTAACCTGCCATCAAGCCCATATAATCTCAAAACATTCCACAAAGCCTCCCTGTCAATTGTATCATACGCTTTCTCTAAATCCATGAATGGCCAAAACACATCCTTACTTTTTGCTAAATACTTTTCACACACCTGTCTAACAGCAAACACCTGATCCACACATCCCCTCCCTTTCCTAAAGCCACACTGCTCATCACCAATCACTCCCTTTGTACCCTCTCTAACTCTCTTAATTAACACACTACCATACACCTTACCTACAACACTCAACAGACTTATACCTCTGAAGCTAGTACATTCATACTTAACACCCTTACCTTTATACAATGGGACCACACAAGCACTTGCCCAGTCAACTGGCACCATACCTTGCACAAAGCATACATTCAACAATCTTACTAACCAGTCAACAACAGTCGCTCCACCACCTTTCAGGCATTCCACAGCACACCCATCCATACCTGCAGCTTTCCCTGTTTTCATCTGCTTTACTGCCTCTTGCACTTCCTCCATTGTGATCAAAGATTCATTCAACTCTCCCAACACATCTATTCCTTGCACCCTTCCATCTGCCACAATCTCAGCCTCCCTTTCCTCCTCTACATTTAACAGTCTTTCAAAATACTCCGCCCATCTCTTCCTTACTGCATCCATCTCAATTAACATCCTTCCATCCTCTGCTTTTACTCATTCCTCCTTCCCAGACTCTCCCTTTTGCACCCTTTTCACCTCCTTCCAAAATATTTTCTTATTCTCTTGAAAATTCTCAGTCAACCGCCTACCCAACCTCTCATCTGCTGCCACTTTAGCATCACGCACAACCCTTCTCGCCCTATTCCTCTTTTCCTTATACCTCTCATATGACACCTCATCTTTCCTCTGCAACCACACTTCATATGCTTGTCCCTTCTCAGCCACAGCCATACTTACTTCCTCGCACCACCGTTCACTTCCCTTTCTTACACCACCACCCACTCGTCTCACATCACACACCTCTTCTGCATGCCCCACCACGGCACTCTTAAACAACTGCCATTCCTCCTCCACACTGCTACTCTCCTGATCTTTCACTACATTCCACTGATCTCTCAATTTCTCCTGATACTCTATCATTTTCTCTCTTTAATCCAACTCACTCACTTTCAAAACCTCCCAGCCACACCCAACTCTCCTAGCTCTCACCCATCTCTTACCTACTCTCAACTTTCCCTCCACCAGGTAGTGGTCAGACATACCTCCACCCTCCCCTCTCAAAACTCTCACATCCAACAATCTTCCTATTACATTCCTGGAAACAACCACATAGTCCATCAATGCTCTGTCAACAACCCTTCCACCCTCCTGTCTCACCCATGTATACTTATATCTTTCTTCTCAAACAAGGTATTCCCAATCACCATCTCTCGCTCAACACACACACACCTATCGTTCGTTCCCCATTTTCATTTCTTCCAGGCACACCATGCATACTAACTACACCTTCAACTGCTACATTCCCACTCTACCATTCAGATCCCTCATCATTACCACATTCACATTTGCTCCAAAGCTCTACAAACAATCAACATCATTCCAGAAAGACTCCTTCTCTTCTTCATCCCTTTCACTAACAGGCCCATATGCACTCACAAATACCCACAACTCACGTTCAAATTTCACTTTCACCCACATCAGTCTCGATGACACCTCCTTCCGTTCAGTCACACACACTGCTGTACTTCCGGGCTCACTATCAACACCTGACAATCTTCCATTCACACTTCCAAATGTACACTCACCTTTTCCTTTCATCTTTGTTTCACTCAAAGCTAACACATCCCGGGGATAACTCGATCCCCCATCCCTTTCTCTGGCCAGTCTCTTTTATAATAATAATAATAAAAATAATGGTGAAAAACATTTGTGGTCACCTGTACCTATGTGTAAGTGCAGGAACAACAGTGAAAGAGTTAATCGTAGCCAAAACCTTTACAAATTGGATATGAAATTTGAAAAGTAGATCAGCTTATGCTAAGAGGAACGGAAACTGTGAGAGATAACGTGAGGTAAAACAATGTGATGTGATGGTGTCATATGTAGTGACAGTGGTATGATGTGGTAAGATGCGATGCTATGTGATGTGATATGAGGTGATGTGATGTCAGACCTGTGGTGGTAATGGCAATATGTGATGTGATGTAATGTGGTGTGACTGATGCAATGCAGTGATGTGACTAATGTGATCAGACCTTTGGTGGCAGTGGTGGCAGCTGGGGTAGTGGTGGTGGCAGGATCAAGGTGTGTCGTCATCACCTGTCAGGGAATAAAACACTGTAATCCCGGCACTGTGCTAAACACCTACAGACAGAGGACATCATTTGTATTTCACACTTGCTACCTAAAAATTGTTTCTTCATTAATCCCTTCAATAAGAGGCATTTCCTAAGCTGAGTACAATCTTGTGGAGGCAGCAGGTATATAAAAGAAATACGCTATCAATGTGGCGCTGATGAGGAGCCTTTACGGGATGGCGCTGTGCAGCCTAGGAGGAGCAGCTGTGGCATCCACTCAGGAGCCAATCATCATTTTCACTTTCCTGCATCTCGCCGTGGGAAGGTCCCTATTTCGACCATAGTGAGGCGCTGTCTACAACAAGGAGCACTGGATCCCTACAGTGTGTATGTATTGTAATTAATGTACTGTACCTGTAGGGCGGCCCCAATATGATCGACGTATCTGTTTGGCCAGAGGGATCGCAGTTAAGCATGAACAAGAATGTCATCGACGTGAAGGAGTCAACCCTTCAACCCGAGGACGTCATTTCTACAAGCAGTCCTTTTTATGGGTGAGGTATGTATTTCAGACCATGGAGAGTTCACATACAGCTTGTTATGTAAACTGTGGCAAACTGGTAATCAGCATTAAAAGTAGCAGCGGAACATTAACAGGCAATTTTTGTGGAATTTAATGTGGATTTAACATAAAACAACAACAAATAGTTGACATTTAACGATGAATTGCCACATCGTACTCTTACTGCGGCCAGATATTTGATTCAGCTTAGCAAAGCATCCTAGCAGTGAAACAGTTAAGTCCTTATCTAAGCCTTGCAATTCGAAGTCTCCGGAACTGAATATATTAGCGGTTTTAAGTATATTGTAAAATGACATCATCGGTTGGAAAGGTTAAAATATAAACTTCCGAGGGGAAGATTGATGATAGATTCAGAAGCACGTGACGAAAATTAACAAATGGATTTATACTTATCCACTGTGACTAGGGTCACAAAAGTGGTCAATTAGCTTTTTGCTAATATGTCAACATACTTCGCATCACTTGCATAAAAGAAGATAATAAGGTGCAATTTGTCAGATAAATCGTCAAGGTACATGTGTTATGAATTCTAATCCAACATGAATACAGCCTTACTTGTCAAGACCTCAAAACACCATGAGTGCGCAGTCATTCCTTCAAACACCTGTACTACCACTTCTCTAATTTTTCACTCTTAACAGCTCATCAAAGTCTTTTATCATTTGCTCATGTCTGTCTTTCTCCATTGGTATCCTGTCATTTTTATTCCTCACTCCCTTTGCTACCTCCCCTGTCATCATCTCTTACTTTGTTGACCTTTCAAAACAGTTTCTTACGCTCCATTTTACATTCAGGCTTCTTTCAAACCCCTTATACACGTTATATTTGCCAAGTTATTCTCCACTTTCCTCTTGTTCTCTACCCTTTTCCTCTCCTCCCGCAGCCTTTCTATATATTTTCTTACATCTACTTCCTCCTGCCTCCCTCTACCCCTCTGTTCAACCATCGCTTTGAACCTGTGTCCTCCATTCTACTATAAAGCAATCAGACAAATCACATCCCGCTTCCATTTGCACTTTAATATGAAGGGCTGATTTCCTCATTCAGTTTGTGAGACACATATATCTATATCTATGTCTCCCTATCTATATATGCAGTACCTTATGTTCAATAAATTCCTCTTCCCTCTTTCCTGCCACTCTCCATGCATAACTATTGATTATTTTGTCTCAAGAAAGTAACTGTGATTATTATGGTTACTAAGCATCTCCCAACACAAACGTCCATCAGGTCACTACCATTTCCATCCTGCTGGCCAACCATCCCATCTGCTGCTGCATTTTGCACTCATTCACATATCTAAGAAAAACTCACTTTTATCGAACTTTTCCAAGTATACTTCCACTACTCCGTTTCTATATTACTTTGTCTAACAAGTTTAGAGAGGATTAGATACCTTAGGGTGAGGTGCCGGTGTGAGGCAGATCCATTACATACTGTGGCTGGACTGTGGTTGGCTCCTCACACTGTGGTGGAGACAGCAGTGTGAGGTAGGGTGCGGTGGAAGATGTGAGTGTGGCTGTGGTGACTGCTGGCTGCAGTGTGGTGATGGTGGTGGGTTTGTATATGGGTGTTAGAGTGGACTGGTTTGGATCTGTGGGGTCTGTGGGTGTGGCAAAAGAGTACTGGGCGTGACAAGCAGCAGGTGTGGCGGTGGTGACTGGTGTGGGTGTGGGTTGGGTGGGAGGTGCTGGTGTGGGATGGGTGTGGGTGGGTTCCCAGGAGTCGAGGATGTGTGCCACTTCCCTTATTCCACCCAGAAACTTGGCACTTCCACTACAGCTCTCTAAACCTGAACGAGGAGAAAGGTACGTGATTTAAAAGTGAAAAATTACAATGAATATGATTATCCTTTTAGTCATAAAATAATAACCTGAAACTATCTATCTATTGCCAGACACCTAAATCCCGCACAGGGTGGCCACAAACAAATCACCTCCATGTCGCTCTGACCCCCGCCATTTCACTACCCCTCTCCCAACTCACACTCCCCTCTCTCATATACCTCTCCACTCCATCCCTCCATCTCATCCTCGGCCTCCCCCTCCCTCTCGCCCCCTCCACCTCACTCACATACACTCTCCTCGTCAGTCTCTCACTCTCCATCCTCTCCACATGCCCAAACCACCTTAATGTGTTTCTCCTAACGCTTCCCATCACATCCTCAACCACACCACAACGCTCCTACACTTCCTCATTTGTTAGTCTGTCTCTCCATGTGACTCCACATGCTCCTCTCAAATAACTCATTTCCATTGCTCTCACTCTTGACTTCTGTCCTTCCAACAGGGTCCAAGCTTCACTTCCATATGTCAGAGTTGGTATCACAATACTGTCATGTAACAACTTTTTCACTTCCATGTTCACCTCTCTGTTTCTTATCACTGCTTTCAACGAACCAGCAACCTTCCTTCCCTGCTGCACCCTTTCAAGCACTTCACCCTCCAGACTTCCATCCTTACTCATCACACTACCCAAGTACTTAAATGCACTCACATTCTCCATATCCTTCCCATCCACTCTCACTGTACATTCACTGGCTTCACTTCTCTCGAAGACCATCACTTTTCTCTTCCCTAGATTCACCTCTAGATTCCATTTCTTACACACTCTCCCAAACTTATCTACCAAGCCTTGCAGCTCCCCTTCGTCTTCGCTCAACAACACAGTATCATCTGCAAACAACAGTACAGGGAGTTTCCAAACACTGCCCTCTCTCACTAGGGCCGCTCCAACATCCACTGCCCGACCTTGTATCTCTTTTATAACCCCATCCACATACAGATTGAACCGCCATGGAGACATGACACATCCTTGTTTCAAACCAACCTTTAAATGGAAAGATTCACTCAGTTTGCCATCCACACACACTGCAACCTTTGCACCCTCATACATACTCTTCACTGCCTTCAACAACTTCCCATCCACTCCGTATATTCTTAATATCTTCCACAATCCTTGTCTATCCACCCTGTCATATGCTTTCTCCAGATCCATGAAGGCTGCATACAACTTCTTGCCCTTCTCTAGAAACTTTTCCACTACGGATCTAAGAATGAATATCTGGTCTACACAACCTCTTCCCTTCCTAAAACCTCCTTGTTCTTCTCCAACTAATTCCTCAGTAATTTCCCTAACTCTGTCAATAAGTATCCTACCATATATTTTTCCTATTACACTGAGAAGGCAAATGCCCCTATGATTACCACACACTGCTTTTTCCCCTTTTCCTTTGTACAGAGGAATAATTATACCTGACTTCCAATCCTCCGGAACTCTACCCTCCTCCCAAGCCAATGTGCACACCTTCCACATCCATTCTATTACTATCTCTCCCCCATGCTTCAGCATTTCACCACACACTCCATCAATTCCTGGGGCTTTCCCCATTTTAACTTTTTCTCCCTTCTCCACCAGTAATCCACCATTTTCATCTTTCACACCCCCACTGACTTCGTTGGCACCCTGTCTAGCTCTCTTTACCTCCTTCCAGAACATTTTCTTACATTCCCTCCACTTTGCACTCAAATTCCTTCCAAATTCCTCATCCACTCTCTTCTTACTCTCTTACTAATCTTTTCACCTCTCTCCTTCTCTCTACATATAACTCTCTCGTCCGTCTCTCAGCTTCTTCAACGCCCCCGTTCCTCATCCACTCATTATATGCTTTCTTCTTTTGTGCCACAGCCTCTCTCACCTCTTCAGTCCACCATGCTGTTCCCTGAACCCCCTTTTGTCTTCTCTTCACCCCACACACCACCTCACATGCTGCACAGATTTCTTCTGTGAATATCTTGCACACACCTTCCACGTCCCCCATCTGCTCCAATCTATATTTACCCAATCGCTTCTCCACTTCCCTTTTATACTCTGCCTTTATTCCATCCTGAAACAATATGATGAAATTTTACTATTGTATTTCCATGAACCGGTCCCAAATTCTCACTATGCTTTAGTCTGTTACCATAACTTTATTTAAAAACTCGAAATCTGCAGTCATACTACTCCTGATTCACCGCCTAAAGACTATCAATATAAAAAGTCTTAAGGACAACCCGTGGCTTTTAGCTGTATAATATGAGTTTGCAGAATGACAGTTATATTTCATGAGCTGGATGTGCAATGACTGACCTTGATAATATTTTCCATGCTGTGCTGAGGGAACTTAAATTTTACTATTTTTATTTCTTTGCACAAGATATGCGGGATAGTTAATCGGGCTCCATCTTAATGCACTCTTCTGTGACCTTAGTACGAAATGCATCCACCCACCTACTGTTATATTTCTATGTTACTCTGCATTAGGTAATTTCACTTCTGTTTTGTGTTGTGTATGTCTATCTATAAAACTACAGTAAGACCACCCTAAGTCGGCAAAATAGGGGCTGAGGCCTTGCTGACTTAAGCAAACTGCTAACCTATGAGAATTGCCTTTTCCTAACTCACCCCCCCCAAAAAAAGTGTCTAAGATCACTTACCATGCTTGCATACCATAGTACGGTGTAATCCAAGCACAGAGGAGCCCTTTAGATTAGATGTAGAGGTGTTTGGGTGGCTCACCATAACCACGCTTAACACACTGTACAATTAATCACAATATACACTACACTATACAGGCCTTTATCACTAAATTACATCTCCTTTGTATTAGCATTACTGAATTACTCTATTGAACTTAATATACACGTTATACTGTATACACTTTAAATACAGTACACTTATTCACTGCTATCACTTAATCACTATCATTGTCCAGAATGTTCTCAGGTAAGCCTGAGGAAATACTGCCGAGTAAGCTGCAAGAAGACTCACTGGTGGTGGAGGGTTGGGGCTGCCTGGGTACTGGCTTTGGCTGAAAAAAGTCTGAGATTTTATTTTGCTTCTGAGCAGCACGCTGTCTCATGATCACACCAGCTCTGATATCTCTGAGCACAGGGTAATATTTATCAAAGCCATCATACTGTACCAGTCCCTCCAGTATCCAGGTAAAAACGGAGCTCTGACATCTTCACTGTAGGCGGCATGTCTCCTTCATCACTATCAGGCACGAAATGGTTTTGAAACCACTCCAAAAACAACTCCCTGGTGAACCAAGCAGTCTTGTTGCTCCTGTAGATCACCGGGAGTTTGTCCATGATGTTTTTGATGGTCTTTGACTTCTTGGACCTGCCAGTCACCAAGGGTTTCAGCCTGTGCGTCCCATTAGCATTGGCGCAGCACAAGATGGAGATGCGGTCCTTGGCTGCCTTCCTCCCAGGGATGCGACCCTCTTGCCTGTTTGCCTGGGTGTTAGAGGGCAGAGACTTCCAAAATAGCCCTGT
>JAGKTI010011874.1:0-25548 GCA_018397915.1 Birgus latro | reverse complement strand
AACACTACCTGAGACGTGTTGTGTGAATGGCTTAACTTATGAGTCAGCCTGGTGCACGATCCTAGAGGACAGTCTATGTTATCCATAATTGCTCAATGTCACGAATGCTCCACTAAAGCTTAAAAGTGGTGTAAAGACTGGAGATTTCCTAGTATACCCAGCAGCCGTAATGGTGTGCCAGGAATCCTCTATCCCTACTACTGATACTGATGATGATATGCAACCAACAGGTATATGTGCCATTAACTCTACGGGATTTGCTCTGACTCGTTCACCTGACCTGCTCTCAAACCTAACTTGCAAAGATTTTCCACAGCATAAATCTCAACTGCTCAACCTTTTGCACGCTTACAGAAATGTGGTAGCCTTACTCGGAGAACAAATGGGCAAGACAGACTTCGTCAAACAACACGTAGACCTACTGCCAGGAACTCAGCCGATTTACATACCAGCATATCGGTTACCTCACAGCTTGAGAAAACAGACAGATCAGATGGTACAGCAAATGTTAGTTCAGGACATTATCGAACCCTCCGTCAGTCCATGGAATAGTCCTCTTTTCTTAGTCCCAAAGAAGGACGGTAACTTTAGACCAGTGGTGGACTACCTTAAAGTAAGCTCCGTAACCGTTCCAGACCGTTTCCCGTTACCTGTCCTCACAGATTTCCTAGAATCGCTAGGTGAAAATAACATAGTCTTTTCATCCCTAGACCTCCTCAGTGGTTACTGGCAGGTCGAAATGGAAGAATCCTCTCGCTCAATTACAGCCTTCAGCACCCCTTCCGGACATTTTCAGTTTAAGAGACTTCCTTTTGGTTTGAGAAATGCTCCTTCAGTATTCATGTGACTTATCCATTCGGTCTTTAGTGGCATGATGGGCCACTTTTTTTTTTGCTTACCTAGATGACATCATTGTTGTAAGTAAATCAGTCCCTGACCATTTTGCCAAACTACAGCAAGTATTGGAACACCTACAGCTAGCAGGCCTGAAAATCAACCTCAGTAAATGTAACTTCCTGAGAAAGAAAATCAACTTTCTAGGCCACGTCGTCGATGCACAAGGCATTCATACTAATGACGACAAAACTAAGGCGATCATCAATTTCCCAGAACCTAACACTACCGATGCTGTCAGAAGTTTCCTAGGCCTAAGTGGTTACTATCGGAGATTCATTAAAGACTATGCAAAGATCGCCGCTCCTCTAACCCACTTACTAAGGAAGAATGTATCCTTTGTATGGACTAACGATCAGTCCCAGGCTTTCCAAGCGCTAAAGACAGTTCTTGTCAATGCCCCAATTTTAGCATTCCCTGATTATACCAAACCCTTTCTTCTGTGCACAGGCGCCTCAGGCGCAGGACTTGGTGCAGTTTTAATGCAACTAGATCAAGCATCCAGGAAGCGTGTAATAGCGTATGCTAGTCGCGCACATACCACATTGTAATTACAGTGTCACCGATTTAGAAGCTTTGGCAGTTGTCTGGTCCTTGAAACATTTCAGAGACATAGTATATGGTTATCCAGTGTATATCCAGACAGACCACCTTCCTCTATGTGATTCGTTTAAGGGACGCAACCTCACTGGTAGGTTAGGTAGATGGTCCATCACCATCCAGGACTTAACAATCCCACTTTTCAGTATGTCCCAGGAAAATCGAATGTAGTCGCGGATGCCCTCTCACACATGTAGCCGCACCTGTCACGTCCCTGCAGCCCAAGGCCACTGACAGCACAACCTTAACATCAGAGGATGTTCAAAACTCTCAGCGCAAAGATTCCATGTGGTCACAAGTAGTTTATTTCCTTGAATCAGGGGATGCCTCAACCTTACCTGCTCTACCAGTACCACTAGATGAGTTCATACTAAAAGATGGTCTCTTGTACAGAAAAACATTCCTTACAGGAAGGGATTTGCCAAACAGAGAAGTACACCAACTTGTTGTCCCTACTGACCTGATATCTGTGGTCCTTCACATCGTTCATGATACACCTCATGCATCCCACCCAGATAAAGACCGATGCTTGCGCCAAGCACGTCTCGAGTACTATTGGCCAACCATGCATCGCGATATCAATATGCACTGTGGCTCTTGCATCTCATGCCACCGCCACAACGGTTCCACCGGCTTACCTGCACCACTCTTACAATATCCAATCCCGTCACGCCCATGGGAAACAGTGTCCATCGATCTTCTAAAACTCCCTCTTACAGAATCAGGTGCAGAGTATTTGTTTGTAGCAGTCGACCACTTCGCACGCTACTGTGTCTTCGTCCCCCTCTCAGATAAGACCGCGAAGAGTGTTGCACATGCTTTCGTAGATCACGTAATTTGCCCGTTCAGTACACCACATACCATCCTCACTGACAATGGTGCTGAGTTCAACAATAGCCTCCTGGAGGAGATCTGTCGCAGCTTTAAAATTAATAAATGCAATGTTATACCTAACCATCCAGCTTCCAATGGCCTTGTAGAGCACCACAACAGAAAAATCTTAGAGTGCCTCAGACACCTAGGCTCCCATAGTTCGACATGGGATGACTGGATTCCCCAAGTGGCATCCTCAGTCAATAGCTCCATCAACGCTTCTATTGGCAAATCTCCCTTCTTTGTTCTCTTTGGTTTTGACAAACACCTACCATACACCCTGTTATCCTCAAAGCCAAACCCCATCTATAACATGGATGATTATGTCAAAGTAAAATTGGCCAACTTCCAAACAATCCATCAGTATGCAACATCCAATCTCGCTTCATCTAAGGAGGACATAATACAACGCCAACATAAATCTGCCTCTCCTATCACTATCAACGTCGGTGATCTAGTCTTTGCTCATTCCCATACGAGTACCTCTAAATTTGATGACAAATTTACCGGCCCCCATCGCGTACTGAATAAACAAGCCAACAAGTCCCACATCCAAGACCTCTCCACTACAGACACTAAGTGGGTCCATGCTGACGATCTAAAACGTGCTGCATGGGGCCTAGTTTTGGAAGAATCACTTGCACAACCTACTGCTCTCCCTCCTACTCCACAAATCCCTCAATCTACCCCATCTCCACCTATCCATCAGTCTCCTTCATCTCCACCTACACCTACTCATTCATCAACCAATCAATATCGATCCAAACTGCGTTCNAGATCCAAAACGTGCTCCACGGGGCCTAATGGTGGAAGAATCACTTGTGCAACCTACTGCTCTCCCTCCTACTCCACAGATCCCTCACTCTACCCCATTTCCACCTAACCATCAGTCTCCTTCCTGTCCACCTACACCTACTCATTCATCACCCAATCAGTATCGATCCAAACTGCGTTCTACCCATCAACCTCTCCAGGAACTCTCCCGTTAATTCTCACCTAATCTTCTAGGTATGATGTGAGCGGTCTACCTGCTGGCAGTGCTGACCCTCCTAGGGTCTGGGTCGGGTGAGGACGATGGTGGAGTACGTCCCGGAGCCTTGGTCGGCTCGGGAGGCGAGGTAATGCATAGAAGATGTAGTCTCCCTACACTATGATCTTGCTCTTGATCGCCCTGCCTGCCTTCGCACACCAGCTCCACAAAATTAAGACCCACCTCACAGGCCTCATGGGGAAACACAACCCAAATCAGTATTTATATCATCTTTTCCTCCCACTCTCCTGGCAGTTGCAATACATTTCTGGTACATTCACCGAGCTCAATGACACATTCTCCATACAGCCACCCGTAGGTCGTTCTCATGTGAAACGAGGTCTCTATGACCTCGGAGGTGAGATTCTAAGCGGATTGTTTGGCGTCACTACAGCCCGTGACCTTTCCGGCTTCAAATCTGACCCAGCTCATTTAGCTTCCGCCCTGGAATCTCAATGCCGAGTCATCAAAGTCCAACACACTATGTTACAGAAGATTACAACCCACCTAAATGAAGTAACTTTCACTCTGAACAACTTCACTGACATCTTAAAACAACACCTCTCCAATCTCAACGTCATTTCTCAGTTCTTTTATCTCAAACTCAACATGGATAATCTCCAGCTAGCCACTGACTCTCTATTCTCTCAGGTCACTACCTTGGTTCGTATCCTAGTCGATGCTATTAATGGACGTGTCACTGCAGACTTAGTACCTATCTCAGCTCTCTGCTCTATATTAGAATGGGCTCACTCTGCTTTTGGTTTATCCCCTGTACTCCCCTACTCCTCTCTCGAATATTACTATCCAGTTCTCGAGGCCACTCTTACCACATACGTCGTCGTCCATATCCCTCTCCGTTCTGACATCACCTTCAACCTTTTCCACATCATTCCCTTCCCCTTCCGGTACAACAACTCCTTATTGCAAGTCTCTGTTCCTTCAGAATATTTCCTCCTATCCCATGACCATCTTTCAGTTGCCTTCCTTTCTACCACCGAACTCCAGCAGTGTTCCTCCCTCACCCCTACCTCTCGTCTCTGTGCTGCCCACCTTTTCGCTATCTTCCCTAGCAGCGCTACGCCCTGTGAGTCTGCTTTAGTTCGTAACCATTCCATATACTCGGCCTGTTCCTTTGTTCCAGCTCCTGTACTCCCAGTCCACCATGCTCTCCTCAACCATGTCCAGTACTTCTTCTTCAGTCCCCATCTCTGTCACCATCGTGTGTCCTGGTAATTCAGTCTGCTCCGTACCTGCTAGTGGTCTCTACGAAGCACCGGACTATTGTACCGTCAAATCAGAGTCAGTCATCACTTACGCCACTCGGTATCACCAATCAGTCCGTAAACACTCCTATGACATCTTCCAACCAATTTTCATGTCTTCCAACCTGCCATCTACTAACATTACCGTTATCTCCCCCAACATGCGTATGCTAACATCCCTCAACGACAGAGACTTCATTATGGATCAATTTTCTCTGGCCCTCAGCCATTCTTGGGTTCATCCAACCATTGTGTTTCCCCCTGTGGTCATCTCTTTCATAGATTCTTGGGTTCATCCAACCGTTGTGTTTCCCCCTGTGGTCATCTCTTTCACAGGTTTTTTCCTCATCCTCTGTGCAGTGCACTGTTGTGTCCGGAAAATGGAACGCAGACTACAGGAAATCAGCCTTACAAGCATAGTACGCCCTCCCCAAGATAAGTGCCCTGCCGTTCATTAACTACCTATGCCACCTGATAAGTTGCATCAACTGTGGACTGACAAAGTCCCACCAGCAAATGCTGACATACAGTATCTCTGATACAGTACTGTGTGCCAAATAGAAACTAACATAGAAAAAAAAAAAAAAAAAATTGAAAGACATGTGTACCCTATTTCACATGAGTTATCTACAGTACTTATATAGATATCTGAACATGCGTGACCGCATACTCTATTTACTCCTTGTATCATATATCAACATGACTCTCTGTGTATCTTATACCACCATACCTCCCCTCATAACAATGTATATCACTAGCTTCCATCCCCTTGACATGGTCGTGTCCTTCCTCCGACCCCTGTATCATACTTACTCCTTACCATCCCCTGTATCATAATCCCTCCCTCCTTCCCCTGTATCATACTCCCTACCTGTACAAATCTCCCGCCTCCCTTAGTCATATGAACCACCCCATATACCTCCTCTCTAGTGTCAGGAGACACCATCTCAACCACCCGGGGAAATATTGTACTATTCCCCTTATATGTATGTATTATGCCATTATGTATATGTATATACCCCCCCACTATATCCCCCTCCCCACTGTATCCAGAACTGCAGCGTAAGCAGCGTTTCCCAGGCTCACTACTGACCAATACCATATGTAACAGTCAGTCGAGGGCTGATATCAGAGAGGTAGCACCTATATCTCAGTGCTCCACAATTAAAGGCCGTAAATAGCTACTCCAGGACTTTCCTGCAACCATCAAGAGAGGGGTGTTACAGAGCAATTTTTCTTTCTTGTTATTGTGTGTGTGTGTGTGTGTGTGTATGTGTGTGTGTTTTATTTAGTAAATATTAGGTTAAGTCTAAGTTTGAATCATACCATCCTCTGAGAAGTGATTTTTCATAAGAATGAGTGGCCTGCAAGGTGTGCTAATATCTTCTTACTCACACACTCTTTAATAAGATCACACTACCCTATTTCTCTCAGTCTCAAAAGCATCAAAATTCCCCATCATTTTTCATGGTGGAATAAATTCCCAGCATTTCGCTGGGTGGTAGCAGCATACTCTAAGTCTCTGATCAATTTGATAAGTGAAAGACCTGTTATTACACTGATTAGATATATCGATTATTCTTATTTGTTATTACACTGGTGGTAGATAATCTGCGATATTACACCGGAGGATAAAAATTAGGACATTACAACATTACTATGATTAACAGTTTCATATAACAATATAGGAATTTAACGAAAAAAAAATATATGTCTTTTAACCCGTCACGTCCCGTCCGATTTCCAACCTACGATACCCAAAAATCCTGAGCATTTTTGGATTTTTTTTTAATTGGCTCAAACCTTCGCTTTTGGTGAGAAACATCGAAAATTCATAAAGAAATCGCGATCCTATGCTTAAAAATGTTGATACATATGTCATGCAACCTTACGTTTTCCTTCTTTTTCCAGGTACCTGGCTAAAGAAAACTAACTATGGAAGGGTTAACTAATTTAGGCCACTTTCAATTACGTATTTATTTATGTATTTGGTACGAATTTATGTGTAGTAACAGACTATATTGGTTTTCACACATTTATATAGGCAACAGAAGCATTGTTCAGTCACCAAACATTTCCACATATGGCACCTTCCTTTATGACATTACCACCTCATCACTTCTGCTTGATTCTTGCTCTAGCTTCTTTATTTCTTTGTCCTCCACCTCAGGAATCACTTTCACCTTGAACTTCGTCATTGGAGAGACCGTGGGGCAACATACCTTTACTGGCCAGGCTACTGCTAACAGGTGAATTGCCAAGTGTTGGGGGGATAGGGGGAGGGGGGGTTAGGTGGGGCCAGGCAGTATTCCCGCTCAACAGTAGGTAGAGGAAGGTCTCCCACATATGCCTACCAAAAATCACCCATGAAACTTGAAAATTGTGCAAATTATGACCTTTGCAATTGCGCAACATACCCATACGTCGATGTGTGTAGCTGTGACAAAACATCGAGATGTACCCATACGTCGATGGGATTCCTCAGGTTAAACAGCGCAGAGAATGTGTTTGTCCTAATCGTGGAGCCATCTAGCAGAAAACTAGGCATTTCAGAAGCACCCCATTGCATTAACATTGTAGAGGCGACAAGCGGTGGTGTTTCAATGTGGCGGCCAATGTTATATGCTCACTGCAGAGATAGCCACTCCATATTACAGTATAGAGCTCAGTGAGAGGCTCCCACCTACTAGTAAAAAGCAAATAAAATGTATGTACACCAAATCCTACTTCAAATTTCTGCTGCCAGACTATCGCATTAAAAAATCAAGATGCTGAAAAAATAACGGTTAGAAAAAGAATAACTAAAAACTATGGATAAAAAGAAAACATAATTAAACAGACACAGCCAGCTTAAAATCAGTAAATGCAAAATAAAGGGAGCCAAATCAAAGACATATCCCGAAACTGATACTTGACTTGACCAGGCCACCCTGCCTCCGAAGCAACCTGTGAAAGACTCGTTTCAGTAGAAAATATGGAACGTACCGTTTTAGCAAGGAAATTGTTATGCTACGTATTTGCGGGTCGGTTTCTCGCCCCTCAAATACGCAGGCTACAGCAAGTCCCTATTCTTGACCGGGTCAGTAATTCTAAGGAAAGGACTGGACACAAAAACAAGGCAGGGACTGATACACACATGTATTACAAATATCTTCCCAGAGACAATAATACATCAACAAATACACTAGATGCTGGGTTGGCCGGGGATGGGTTAACAATTTTTTTTTTTTTTTTTGATGGGTTAACAACTTAGCACAAGGTTTTACTTGACTGGAAATCTGTCACTATACCGGCTTGTAGAAAGTATGGTAATATTTACCCAGCACTTATGACACAGAAAATACACTTATGATTCAGGACACAGGAATGAATTTACTACAATTTTCCAATCTTGTATAGCACTGGACAGCACTGATACATGAATTACGTTAACATCTGTGTCAATACACACTCGCCTGGCCGGAAGTCTATCTCCAATAGAGTCTGCCGCGCAGTGATCGCTGAAGGGGGGCTGCGGTATTCTAGCGGGACATTTGGAGATGGCTAGACATACCATAACTAATGTGCCTGGACACTGGGGTGTGTGGAGATTTAATGCACAAGGGGGAGGCATGATTGGAATAATATTCTTTCCTTCTTTCAGTCACTGTGGTGTTTCACTCGTGTGCCTGTACACTAGGGAGGGAGAATTTTAATAAACAAGGGAATGGCACGATCGGCATAATATTATTGTTCTGTTGGTCACTGTGGCGTTTCATTCACTGGGGGATGCATGGGACTTCACTCAGGCTATAAATTAGGCCAAAGTTACTATTGGGCTTGTCCAATCTTACACTCTGGGCTCCTGGTCACTTCATCACTAGAATATACTATAAGGAATCACTCGCATGGTATAAACTAATTCACACATATATCTGGGTCTAGAAGGCACACACATAAGTAAAGTCCACTCGTTTCACCATCACTGGTGCGCCATAGGTTGATTCCTCTGTCCGGAGGAAAGACAGAGTGATGCGCCCCTGGGCAGGGTCCCACATGTAGTCGTGGGACTAAGGGCTCGGCCCAAAGAGAGCCAGGAGACAGGCCTGACATCGAGTCTGGGGAGACCCAGAGAGGTCTCGTCCACAGGTAAGTCGCGCCCTGGTGTTCGGGGCAACATCCCGGGGTGACTGAGGACCCAGGGTACTGGAACCCGGGGTGGCTGGACTGCGGCAATGGCTGGAGGGCAGCATCCCCGTCAGGGTCGTCACACGGGAACCTCGGGCTGGGAGAGTAGTGGACAGGGCCTGACGTCGGCTGCTAGGTCTGCTGGGGCTCCGCTTCGGCTGCTGTCCACACTGGTGGAGTTGCAGGGAACCAAGACCTCTGGTGAGGCCTTGCCATGGCTCGGGGGTAGGGTCCTCTCTGGCTGCAGGATCTCCTGTGGGAGAGAAGCAGACTGTGGCCTGCTCTACCTCCGGCCTGATGTAACTAGTGGCCGACGTAGTAATGGCACAGGGGACAACAGCTTCAGTGCGGTTAGTGGCCTGCTCTACCTCTGGTCTGACGTGACTAGTGGCCGACTTTGTAGTGGCACAGGGGACTGCAGCTCTAGGGCGGCTAGTGGCCTGCTCTACCTCTGGCCTGATGTGACTAGCGGCCGACGTCTTAGTGGCACACAGGGTTGTAGTTCTGGTGTGGCTAATGGCCCGTACCGTGGAGCTAAGAGGACTAGTAGCAGAGGGACGGACTATGGCCGATCCTGCCTCATACCCAGCATGGCTTGTGGCCGGTACTGCGATGCTGCTCTGGGGGGAACGACTACAGGAGTCAGACGACTTATGGCCGGTCCTATCTTGGAGCGGGGATGCAACTGGGGAACAGACTATGGCCGCTTCTGCCCCATACCTGGTATGACAATGGCCAATACCACGGGACTGCGTGGAGTTGTAAACTCCTCCCCTTACCTGGCGAGTGGAATTCCGGCGGAGACTAGGCGCCTGCGACTGCTACCTTTCTGGGGCATCGGCTGGGAGTAAGAGGGGCGCCGGGGAGAGATACATGTGCGCTGTTCCTGCTCCGAGCCTCTCAGTGTCAGCGGCGGACACCCGGTGGTACTGGGGGGTTTGGGGTGTTGGTGTCATCCGCATCGGCCGTCGCGTCGTCTGCGGCCTTAACCCCTAACTCCTGTATTTCAGAATATATAAAAGTATCAGTAAATTTTGAATATAGCCCTAATGATTGAAATTAACAATTTTTTATGCTAAATGAGGAATCCTTCCGTTCCGTCCTGGCTGCCGGCGCCGTCTGGTCTGGAGAGTGGACGTGTCCATGACTGACGGACTGTCCACTATGAAGTTTTCTCCACTTCAGTGGAGAAAACTTCATCATATCCAGTGGACGCAGACCTCTGACACTATTATACTCTGGACAGAAATAGCTTCATACAGGGATGCGACTGAAGAAAATGCTCTCCAAGAACTGTCTGATCTGGCCCTAACAATACTTTCTTTACCCATTCCAATGCTGATGTGGAACGAGTTTTCAGCCAAATGGGGATTATTAAGTCAAAACTACCTAACCGTGTAAGTATCAAGAGTTTAAACGCTTTTTGACCCTCAAATATGGACTGAGAAAGCACGGGAAATGTTGTTATGATTATAAACTACCTGAGTGATTTGAGAAAAATTGGATCTTTGGATGCACATCAGACTTCATCTGACCTCACAACAATCAGAGGAGGAAACGGCGGTGCACACTGAGGGAGACCCGAGTGTGATGACAGAGTGGGAATTAGCAGATCTGCAGTCATCGCTACTATTCTGGTGAGTGAGAAAATGCATTTAATTGCGTTTGCAGACCAGAATGAATTTATCATATTCAAAAATAATTTTTAGTGCTTTTTTTGGCGCTTTTCTGTGGAAATTTAGTGCTTTTCAGCGCATTTAAGGTAATAGTCTAGCGCTATTTTTTTTGTGACAGTTGGCAACTCTGTTGTCTGTGTTGATAATAAACAGTGAATAAATAGTCTTGAATATGGGATGTTACACTCATTGCTAAGAATATCATATCTTCTCTGAATTACTGTAGTTATTCTAAATAACTACGTCATACATAGCTTAATATATAAAGTTTATTGGTTTAGCAATACAACCTACGGCATGTTGAACAGGATAAATGTCCGTGCTTGACTTGCGGGATGGTCAGAATTCGGAGACGGCGGCATGGCTTCTTCATTGCAGAAGTCTAGTGTATTCTGTACGGGATTTCATCTTAAAAATCTCATTGGTGTAGCAGAAGATGCTGAATATCATGTCCTGATTACGTGTAGAGGTGTGGTGAAGCGATATAATGTAAGTACTGAAGAGAATACGTGCACAATGCATAATATTGTGCCTTGGTTGGAGTTATTGTCGTTTACTGTGGTTTTTGCTGCATGATCATTTGTGGAGGCTTAAGATATTCATAATGCCAGTAAAAGAAATAACGAAGGATCAGCTGAAGTTAAGGAGGCTATAGATAGGTGACTAGGTTGGGTAAATTTTACGAAGTACTTACCGAGAATTTCAGTGATGAAAGGCACCCTTTTTGTGGATTTTAATATAATTCGTTAAAGTTAGATGTTAGTTTCTGTTGGGAAAAACCAGAAATACTCCACATCAACTTGATGCATAATGTATATGAAATAATGGTAATGATTGTTATAAATTTGGGGTATTATCAGAAATATTTATTTAATCTCTTCCTGTCTCAAAAACTAAATTTGGTCAATTTTCGGGAAAGTACATTTCTTGATTTCGAAACCAGAAATATTTTTTCTGGTCAATTTTAGTGTGATTTGAATAAATTTGACTTTCATTTTTGTTGGAAATCACTCGTTGTAGAAATAAGCCTGTCCAAGCCTATCTCCAAAACAAGTAAAATCCTAAAAAAACGAAGGTCAAATTCATTCAGATCACACTACACTGACCAGCAAAAATATTTTTGGTTTCGAAATTGAGGACATGAGTTGACCCGTATACCCTAACTAGGGGGGCTTCACTCCCCCACACCCCCTCATATTATTAACCCAACCTAACCTAACATTAATCAAATCTATTCTTACCTTACCGTACCTTAAATGTCGTCGGAGGAGAATGAGGTGGAACGGTTTGCCTTAATCTTCTAAACCCACATGCCCTCCGCTCCTTTGAATTTGCGTAACTTAAAATTCTTACAGTACCATAGATGAAGGCCCTGTCTATAATGTAGGTCACTTCCACACATCTTACATTTTGGGGAGGAAGGCAGAACACTATGATTGAGTAGGAAATTAACAGTTTCCTGATTATTCTTAAAGAAAAAAAAAAAGAGCAATGGCCTTGCATTCACTCACAGCACACCCACTAGAAGAGGAAGCCATCGTGGAACTGACTAAACTAAGGGATGTTTGAAATTTGAAGATCTCCTAACGCTGTCAATGATTTGATTGGTCTGCCTTTTGGCTGATTTTAATTTCGTTGGCCGTGATGTGCGATCATGCTCTGTAATGGCATGACGTCACCCCCGTGAGGTGCTGTGACAGAGAAACACTGACTCAAAAGTTTGAAAATGAGAGGAAGTCCAAGGTAATATAGGATTTTTACATTAAATATACATTTCCGAAAACAAATGTTTAGTGGACTAGATTCAGAATAACATGGTCTGCAACGGGCCTGTGTCAGATATCCTGGATGGAGAAATGTAGCTTTCCTAAAATTGACCCTAAGTTTTATTGTTAATGTGAATGTTGTTGATCAACCCCAGTCTGTCTGGTCAATCGGGGCCAGAGTAGTTCAGTGGTAGTGCACGCGCTTGATGATTGTCTGGTTGGCAGTTCAAGTCCTCACCAGGGTAGCGTATTTTTGGTGAGAGATGTAGCAGTCCCACCGGTTTTATTTTACATATTGCCAATATGCAGCTCAGGGATATTACCACTATAAACACTTAGTATACTACTTAAGAATGCTAATGAACCTCCATAACCCTATTTGCAAATCAATATTTACAGAGATATTGAATTTAATAAAAAAAATTCCCAAAATATCACACCTTGGATCTTGACTGCCAGTCCGTGTAAAAAATGTGTTCGTTCTTACTTGTGCTTCTCCTTCTGTCTACTGTGCATGCATCTTCTAAGTCTGTTCCAGCCACTCATAGGCGTACATTTGGTTACGTGATGGTATCCTACCAATCAATTTGAAGCGCACTCTTTGGTTCCATCTGGGTAGAAAATTCAAATCCTTCTCGGTATGGCTTCCAATGAAGTTGGACGTGATCTGTGCACCGGGTGTGATATTATTTATATGTTATTAAGCATTTCCACTTGGAACCGGAGGAAGCTGTTGAGTTCTTGAGAAAACACAAAGTATTACCTTCTCAAGTTACTTGCCCTGAGTGTCAGGAACCTTGCTAATTTAGAAAAGACAAACACCAGTGGTATTGCGGTCGGTGCAAGAGGTATGCAAAAACCAGGAAATGGATCCAATGTGGTTTTAGTGTTTCAGACTACAAAGGAACCTTTTTTAGACCCCCGGGAAGATGACGATGACCCAGACAACCCTTGTCCTGGACCATTGTAAGTAAAACCTCGATATAACGGACTTCAATAGATTGGAATTCGCTTTTATCGGACTCAAGGAGCTACCAGACTAAATTCCTATATATCAGAAAAAGTCCGATAAAGCCAGAAGCAGTCCGGACTGCCTGACCACTTTAGCTATGTTAACCACAATAAGGTAAATAAAAGACATGTTTGTCAGTGTACAGTACAGTATTATTATACCATTTGATTAATGTAGTGAAGGTATAACACAGTACAGTACTGCAATGGTAGTGAAAGCAGTTTAAAAACCATTGTTGCAATCCGGACTAATGTCTGATATATCGGATGTCGCTTTTATCGGAATTTCGCATTTTTCGTAATGGTTAGGGCCCCAATTAGTCTGTTATAGTGAGGTCTTATTGTATTTCTAAGGTACCGTAAGGTGGAGGAGACTGTAGCACCAGTCGAGCAGGGCAGTACTCCCAGGGAGGATGGAAAGCTGATGACAGGGAGAGCTGGAGCTCCCGTTTCATCAGCCCTCAGGACTTGTTCCTGACCATCCTCCTTTGCTGCCTCCTTTCAGTGTCTCAGTTACACAGAGAGTAGACCAGCATGCTCTCCTATACAAGTTTCTCTAACTGTCAACACCAAACTACATACACGCTACACACTACACTTCCTTTTCAAAATTCTCAAAATGGCGTTCAAAAATCATGCCTCGGAGTCCCCAGGGGGGGGGACCATAAATGCCCCCACCATCCGCCCCTCTCCCGGTGACGACTCAAAGAGCTGCCTGGAACCACCGTCTGACTCACTCCTTCTTCATTTCTGTAACATTTGCGGCCTTTCCTCTAACTTTCACGCTGTTGAGCACCACCTCTTCTCTAAACCTCACCTTCTCTTTCTCACTGAGACTCAGCTGTCTGAGGCAACTGACAGCAAACCCTTTTCTGTATCCTCCTACTTTCTCTATTCTCGTTTCAAAGCCAAAGGTGGCTGTTGCGTATACGTACTCAACGATCTATCTTGCTCTCGTGTTCCTGAACTTGATTCTTCTGAATTCTCTACTCTCTGGCTTCGGGTTTCCAGTCATTCTCTGACTAAATATATCTGTGCTGTTTACTTATCTCCTAATCTACTGACTATCAAAAATTCTTTGACTATCTTACTTCTACGATGGAACACATTCTATCCATTTCTCCTTTCTCTGAAATATCCATTCTAGGAGATTTCAATGTTCACCACCACCTTTGGCTCTCCTCTCCTTTAACTGATCCACCTGGTTAATAAGCCTACATCTTTTCTATCCTTAATGACCTAGAGCAGCTTGTACAGCACCCTACCCGTATCCCTGACCGCCTTGGAGAGAGTTCCAACATACTTGACCTTTTCCTAACAACTAATCCTTCTGCTTACACTGTTCTTCTTTTCTCTCCGTTGGGCTCCTCCTATCACAATCTTATTACCTTAACATGTCCAATCGCTCCAGTACGGCCTGTGAACCCTCCCAAGAAACGCCACCTGTGGCACTTTGGAGCTGCAGATTGGGAGCCCCTCAGGCAGTACTTCTTTGATTTTCCATGGAATGATTATTGCTTTCATGGCCGGGAGCCATCTGAGTGTGCCTTGCGCGTTACGGAGGTTATTCTCTCAGGCATGGAAGGATACATTCCTTTCTCATATCCTCTGACTAATGCAAGAAAGCCTTGGTTTAATCATGCTTGTTCTAATGCTGTCCGCAACAAGGAGAGGGCCTATAAGAGGTACCAGAGCCAACCCACCCCTGAATCACACCTTTTATATATTTCTGCCCGGAATCATGCTAAGTCTGTTCTTCGCTCTGCTAAAAACAATTTCTTCCGTGCTAAATGTTCCCAACTCTCCAACTCGAATTCTTCTCGCTCCTTCTGGCGCCTTGCCAAAAACCTTTCTAACAACTTTACCTCATCATCCTTCCCTCCTCTTTTCTACTTTGATGGCTCTGTAGCTATTTCTTCTACTGATAAAGCAGATCTCTTTGCTCAAACTTTCTCCTCCAATTCCACCTTAGATGATTCCGGTGCTATTCCTCCATCACTTCCCCCCTCTGACTTCCTATTGTCTGACATTAAAATTTCTTCAGCTGATGTGTTCTCTGCCATTACTGGCCTCAATACTAAAAAGGCATATGGTCCTGATGGAGTCCCTCCTGTTGTCCTCAAAAACTGTGCTTCTGTGCTTACACCCTGCCTAGGTAAACTCTTTCGCCTTTGTCTCTCATCTTGTACCTTTCCTTCTTGCTGGAAGTTTGCTCTCATTCAGCCAGTCCCAAAGAAGGGTGACCATTCCCAACCCTCTAACTATCGTCCAATTGCTTTAACATCCTGTGTCTCAAAAGTTTTCGAGTCAATTCTTAACAGAAAAATTTTAAAGCACCTTTCCTGTCACAACCTTCTGTCTGATCGTCAGTATGGGTTCCGTCAGGGACGCTCCACTGGCGATCTTCTCACCTACCTTTCAGACTCTTGGTCATCCTCCTTTCGGGACTTTGGCGAAAGCTTTGTCATTGCACTTGACATCTCAAAGGCTTTCGATCGAGTCTGGCATAAATCTTTAATTTCCAAACTGCCCTCCTACGGTTTCTATCCTTCTATCAGTGCCTTCATCTCTAGCTTCCTTTCTGGTCGTTCTATAGCTGCTGTTGTAGACGGCCATCGTTCCTCTCCTAGACCTATCAACAGTGGTGTTCCTCAGGGTTCTGTCCTATCACCTACTCTCTTCCTTTTATTCATCAATGACCTTCTAAGCTGTACATCTAACCCTATCCACTCATATGCTGATGATTCCACCCTTCACCTTTCCATTCGGTTCCCGCAACGTCCATCTCAGCAGTTACTTCAACAAAAAAGGGATGAGGCTATGGCACACCTAATGTCTGATTTGGCTCGTATCTCTGATTGGGGTAAAAATAATCTTGTTATTTTCAATGCATCAAAAACTCAGTTCTTACACATATCGACCCGACAAAATCTTCCTCAGGATTACCCACTAGTGTTTAATAATGAACAGTTATGTCCTGCATCATCCTTGAACATGCTTGGGATTTCATTCTCTCAGGATTTGTCTTGGAAAGAACATATTACATCTCTTGTGAAATCTGCTTCCAAGAGATTAGGTGTGCTAAGCCGATTCCGAACTTTCTTTACCCCTGCACAGTTGTTGACCTTGTACACGGGTTTTATTCGCCCGTGTATGGAGTACAACTCTCATGTGTGGGGAGCCTCCCCACATGCAGCTCTTCTCAATAGGGTGGAGTCAAAGGCTTTTTGTCTCATTAACTCTCCTCCTCTTACTGATTCCCTTCAACCATTGTCTCTTCGCCGCACTGTTGCATCTTTATCTCTCTTCTATCGCTACTTCAATGGTCACTGTTCCTCTGAACTGTCTGCTTGCATCCCTCCACCTATACGATGGGCACGTAGTACCCGTCTAGCAACAAACTCTCATCCCTTTTCTGTCCAACTCTCTAATGCAGGAGTTAATCGTTACTCCCAGTCTTTTATTTATGCAACTGGTCAACTCTGGAACTGTCTTCCTCTGTCTGTATTTCCTACTTCCTATGATCTCCAGTCTTTCAAACGCAGTGTGTCCAGGCATCTCGAATTGAATGGATCTTGAATTTGGCTCTCTTTTGTACTGTTTTTGCTTTTTCTTGGAAGGAACAGTATGCAGGCCCATGGCCTTTGGTTCCTTCTTCCATGCATAAAAAAAAAAAAAAAAAAATCCACTGCAGCAGGTTACGTTAGGTTAGATTTGATCAGATTAGGTTAGGTCTGTTTGGTTAGGTTAACTTGTTGGGCAGTGTATTTTTCTGGTGGTTTTTGATTCGATTTGAGTGATTTTTGTCTTCGTTTTGTGTCGGTTAAGTTAGGTCTGTTTGGTTAGGCTAACTGGTTGTGCAGTATATTTTTTGGGTGCTTTTTTATGTAAGTTGAATTATTTTTGCCTTTGTTAGTTGTCAAAAATGCTTCATTTCACATCCTCATCGAGTCAAAGTTCATGATTGGCAGAGGCAAAATGGAGCATTTCCAACAAAAATGAAGGTCAAAGTAAATCAGATCTCATCAAAAACTACCAGAAAAATATGCTGCACAACCAGGGGGGTGTATTGGCAACTTATGAAAATCTGCCATCACTTCAGGGATCTCCCCTTTCCCTGTAGAGCCATATGGCCCATTGGTCCTAGCTTGAGTAATACACCCCCTGTTTGGTCAAGCAGACCCATCATTTGCAGGCCGCTGCCCCTACAGGGCTCTCCCATGCATTGAACTGATGTTGCCTTGTGATTGTTGGCACCTCACAACAGTGGGTCTCAGGGAAAAGCATGGAAGTTTGGTTCCCGGATAGACACTGCATTTGTGTTGCTCCATTAAGTTAATTAGATCTTTTGTGTTTGGTGCACGTTTTCCAATTTGTATGTAAATTTCGTTGCCAATACAATTTTTAAATCTGATTCCAAATTTGAACTTATTTTTTGGGAGAGATTATGGTACAGTAAACCCTCCATGATCCGACATTATAGAGCCAAAGGTATGTCCGGAACTTGGGAAAATTGCCCCTGGACACGTACAGTATAACTTCTATATAACGGACTTCAGTAAACGAATTCCCTTTCATCGGACTCGAGGAGCTACCGGACTAAATTCCTATATGTCAGAAAAAGTCCGATAAAGCCAGAAGCAGTCCGGACTGCCTGACCACTTCAGTTATGTTCACCATAATAAGGTAAATAAAAGACATGGTTATCAGTGTCCTGTACAGTTTTATTACAGTAATCCCTTCAAGATCCGACATAATAGAGCCATAGGCATGTCCGGATCTTGGATTTGTCCAGGTCTTGGGCCTGAGGCTTCTGGACATGTACTTATGGACCTTAACTCATAAAAACCACCTAGTCTACATAACTCCCAACCGGACATGCATGGCACCTATTTAAGACCCTATTCACACAAATAAGGGACGCAAAGCATGAAATAAATGAAAAGGAACCAGTTACTGAGGAATTACAGGTGAGTATGAAAAATATTTACCAGCTGACAGCATAATGAACATCCTAAGCTGACAGCATAATGAACATCCTAACTGAACATAAACCTCGCCTTTTTCAGACCCTGAACACACCAGTAGGAGACATAATGCATGAAATAAATGAAATGAAATAAGAAAATCAGGAATTATAGTTGAGTATGAAAAATATTTACCAGTTGACAGCATAATGAACATCCTAACCAGACATAAACCACACCTTTTTCAGACCCTGAACACACCAATAAGGGACAGAAAGCATGAAGTAAATGAAATGGAACTAGAGAATTAGGAATAACAGGTGAGTATGAGAAATATTTACCAGTTTCCTGGGTACTTTCAACATGTCCGTGGCCATCGCAAGGAATAACCTGCCTCCTGTCACACTCTGACAGTGATGAAAGTCCTCCTGAAGCACTGCACTTACACCTTGACACTCTGAATTTTAAGTTCTTAACACTGCGTTTCTCACTTGTGCTGCACTTAATCTCACCAGTGTTGCACTTAGTCCTTGGCACTGTGATATCACATCACTGTTTTTTTTACACTGCCCAACACTGTAAATTCCCGTGTGGTCTGGTGGCAAGTTTTTGCTGTTTACTCACTGTCAGAATGCAAGAATAGGTACTCCAGGCGTCCAAGGGGCGCATCTCTGGGTCGTGGTGATGGACTACCCACTGTAGACAACTCTGAAGAAAGCGGCAAACTCACATCCAGTGGCGACTCCACCATGGCCGATGTGCTGGGATGTGGCTCGGAGCTGGAAGCCTGTCTTGGGGAGGCAGTGGTGTGGAGGCAGGGCTGGGCACGGTGGGGGCCACAGGCCTGAAAAAGCTGTCGGTGGTTGATTGATGCAAGGAACGACGATTCTGCTGATTGATGATGTGCTGCCTGAAAGCGCACACTTCCCACACAAGTCCCAGGGACTCCATCTCCCGGTCACAGTCCGGGTGTTCGAGGTAGTCCAGGACAAACTCGACATGTTGCCGGAGTCAACTCAGCTTGGGGATGGCTGGAGTAGGGGCATGCTGAGAGGAGTCCGCATCTTCATCACTGTCCTCGTCGGAATCTTCAAGCTGGGTACTAGCACCGGCAACTGAAGATGCGTTCTCAGTATCCGACATGATCTGATACCCAGGATCTCCCTCATTGTCATCCTGCCACTCACGCACGTCGTCCACATCCACCTCATCGCCTGCTACATGATAACATGCATGGAAGTCATCCACGTCAAAACCTAGGAAGTCGTGCACCACCTCGGCTGTGGAAAGTAGACAAGACCAACCACTTTCTAGAGTCTTGACAGGGACCTCCCTCCATGCACTCGCCCAGTTGTATATGGCAGACTTGATGTTGTAGCAGCGAAGATTTTCCAAAGTCTGCTGGCTTCACGTGTCCCGTCCCTCCCTGCACTCGTCCTCGTCCTTGAAAACAGCCATCACCTCATCTGGGAACTTACGACGGTACAGCCTTTTCGTTGCCACGGTCACTCCTTGGTCCATTGCCTGGGTGAGAGCAGTCGAATTAGGTGGCAAAAACATGCACACCTAATGCGGCCATTCTCAGCCACCAACTCCCTGTCGGATGGATGCAGGTGCTTTGTCCAGAAGGAGAGCCGTTACCTGGTCACTTGGGATTCCCAGAGTCTTCGTCTGATAATTGATGACCTCCTTGATGAAGTGCTGGTGAAACCAGTCTTTGAAGATCATGGCTGTGAACCAAGCTTTCAGAGAATGTAACCAAACGACAGGAAGGACATCCATCACCCCACAAAGTCGCTTTGGCTGCTTTGTGCGTCCAACAGTAACAGGCTTGAGCCAGTGCATGCTGTTAGCATTGGCACAACACAAAGCAGGGACTGTTGCTTGGAAAGCTTGCTGTCAGGTATATGCTTCTCCGTCTCCTCAGCTAGAGTGTTTGTGGGCATCGAGTGATAAAATTGACCAGTTTCGTCTACGTTATAGACTTGACCAAGAGTGAGGCCCTCCTTATTGATCAAACCCTTCACCTTCTGGCAAACTCGTCTACTCCTCTTTGTTCGCATCCAGAGCTTCACCATGGGCCTTACAGTTGGTAAGTCCACCTCGTAACTTGAATGCAAAGAGCCAACCCTCGGATGCCTTGAAGTCTGGGGAGTCGTGGAGCCTTGCGAACGCGGCAGCAGCCTTCAGCTCCGTACCATGCACCAACACACCAGCAGTATGTTGTTGCCGATACCAGATCAACGTGGAGCGCTCGACTTCTGCAAACCTGGGATGGTACATAATCTTCCGCTGCATGTTGCACTTGGTCTTCGAAGCCAAGTCAATCATGTACTGGGTGATCTTGTCCCGGGATTTCTTAACATCAAACAATGTATAGCGGGCCAGGTTGAATTCTCGCAGGGTGTGGGACGTCGACCATCCTATGTCCATCTTCTCCAATATCTCCCGCTTCTTCTCCAGAGTCACAACCATTTGTTTTCTCTTCTTGGGCGGCAGGGCCATCATCACTCACACGAGGAAGAGGCAGAAGAGGAGCAGCAGGGCCAGCAGCAGATAGGACACCACCACAAAAGCGACCACGTGGGCGGCCATGATGACAAGCTTGCACTCACGACAATGTCCAGGCGGGAAATGGGGAGGAGACAGGGGCACCCAAGCGGATGTTGGATGATTTATGCACATAAACACAGCTGTTCGGTGCCACACACCAAGTTCGAACTTATGAGTTTAAAAAATGGATTTTTTTTTTTCTTTTTTTTGGGGGGGGGGATCTTTGGGTTCCGAAGACCCAAGCCCAAAATGTCGGGGACTTGGGGCGTCTGGTTATTGGGCATCCAGGTCTTACAGGGATTCGTTTCGTTTCGTTTCGTTTTTGAAGGCTCCAACATGCTTGCATGCGTCTGCCTTGGTCATCTAATGGCGGCTCTCCATGCTGCTCGATCTTTAGCAGCCTCCCTGTTCAGTCCCTTAACCCTTAGGTCACACTTAATGACCTCGTCCCATGTCTTTCTCAGTCTAGCCCTCCCAACCCTTTGTTTCATTTCGTTTTTGAAGGCTCCAACATGCTTCCATGCGTCAGCCTTGGTCACCTAATGGCGGCTGTCCATGCTGCTCGATCTTTGGCAGCCTCTCTGTTCAGTCCCTTAACCCTTAAGTCACACTTAGATGACCTCGTCCCATGTCTTTCTCGGTCTACCCCTCCCAACCCCTCCCCCGATATTAACACTTCTCGCTCTGTGCACCCAATTATCATCCCCCACCCTCTCCACATGTCCAAACCACCTCAGCCTACCTCTCCTCATCACAACACCAATACACTCCAGTCCCATCCTACCTCTCAACTCTTCCATTGTAAACTAGCATTAATTGATACAAGGTTGTTTTGTCCCCATTCACTGATCATTGATAAGTCTTGATTTATGGATTTGGCTGTGCTGAGTTGAGATTTAGAGATGTCAGACTTTGTAAATGGGTGTCTGAATGTGAATGAACTATAAAGTGTGGGTCATCTGCATATGAATGGATGGGATTGTGGGTGACAGATAAGAGATTATTAATATGAATCAGTAACAGCGTTGGCGCCTGAACTGATCCCTGTGGCACGCCAGCTTTAACTCGTACAGTATTCATTCGGCTTGTCTGAGATTCCGAAAAGTGTCCTCTTTTGCGTTGTGGACAAGACAGTGTTTGGCTTATGTGGCTGGCTGCCTTTGACATCTCAAACTGAGATGTGCTGTTGCCATGTGAGGTGCAATCATGTGGCTCCCATCTCTACCATAGAGTTAGAGCCCCATTGCCCGGAATCCTGGACAAGTCTGAAGCATAGAAAAAAACCTTCATTTTGCAAAATTGCAAAAAGCAACCTGTGCAGGGAACTGGAGCATCACGTGGGACGTATGAACTCCATGCGTGCCAAGTTTCAGTGGCATACCTCGAGACTGAGGCTGGCTGTGATCCTTAGAAGATAATAGTCATGTTTTCCCCCATTTTTGACACCTTTTTTTTTTTTTCTTTTTTTTTTCCTTCTGTGCTAGTTTCATTTCGAAATGTAACAGATAGTTTACTTTAGAAATGCATGTATTTCATGTAAAAAATATAGGAATAAAATTTATGCCATTTATGTATACATTTTTTAACCCCCAAAGGTATGTCCGGAATCCCGGACTTGTCAGGGGCTAAAGTACGAATCCGAAAGCCTGGTCATTACGGATAAATTGAGTGGAATTTGGGATATACATCATCTACTTGTACTCTTATTTTTCTGTTGCTGAGATACGAGGCAAGCAGAGGAACAAAAGACATCGGTCCATAGCAAGGGAGTTTGGACAGCAGGGAATGATCCTATACTCTGTTAAAAGCCTTAGAAATATCAAGGGCAACTGCATGAATTTCTCTGTATAGGACGATTGATTGATGGATGGTATGAGTCAGGAGATTAAGTATGTCAATGGTGGATATCTTGTGGCAAAAACCAAATTGTGTATCACTAATTAAGTTGTCGGATTCAAGGTGTTTAACTATGCGCTTATTGATTAAAATTTCAAATACTTTACAAAGAGAAGATGTGACCACTATTGGTCTGTAATCAGAGGGGTCAGAGGAACTTCCTTTCTTTGGAATTGAGTGGATATTGGCTTCTTTCCATGAATTAGGGAATGAAGAAGTACGTATGCATATTCTGAATAATTTAGCAAGAACAGAGGCAAGTTTAGTGGTAGGTGGCGACGACCATTATCCACTCACTTGATGTAGTGCTGCCTGCTTCTTCCTTAGCCTTTATCATTCTTTTTATGTGCCTGCCTTCGTCTCTTCTTATTTCTCCCATCTTTCCTGTCACTTCTTATTGCTTTTCTTTCCTTTACAGGTGGCTTTACATTGTGTGACAAGCCAAATGGTTTCCTGTAAGCCAAGAAACCATTTACAACACTGGGTGGTAACCATATAATCAAACCATACTTGCTCCTTACGTGTCGACATGTGGGTTGGTGGACGGTTAGTGCCCCTCCCTGTAAAATAAATAACTCAGAGTCAAATGGCCACTCCTTACGGGAATGTGGCTTCTGGCAATAGATAGATAGGGGCACGTAGTACCCGTCTAGCAACAAACTCTCATCCCTTTTCTGTCCAACTCTCTAATGCAAGAGTTAACCGTTACTCCCAGTCCTCCATTTATGCATCTGGTCAACTCTGGAACTGTCTCCCTCTGTCTGTATTCCCTACTTCCTATGATCTCCAATCTTTCAAACGCAGTGTGTCCAGGCATCTCGAAATGAATGGATCTTGAATTTGGCTCTCTTTGGTATTGTTTTTACTTTTTCTTGGAAGGAACAGTATGCGGGCCCTGGCCTTTGGTTCCTTCTTCCTTGCATTAAAAAAAAAATAAATAAATAAAAATCTGGGGAACACTTTTTCAAAACAGTTGGAGGAATTCCATCTGGGCCTGGAGCTTTGTTGGTAGGTTAGCTGTCTAGGATGGATTTTACGTATCTTGTCTGTACAGTATTTTAAGTGGAACAGTTTCGGGAGAGTCTAGTTATAGTACTGGGTCGTTCTGACTGACTTCCTCTAGGGTAGAATTTCTGGCAAATGTACTGGCAAAGATATCTGCTTTCCTATGTGGGTCATTTGTAATGTTGCCATCTGAAGATTGTAGTGAGGGAGTGGATGATGACTTGTTATTGGAAGAATTGAGATTTGACCAGAATATTCCATTGTCATTAGTTCTGATGCTTGATTTTGAAGAAAGTTTGATTTTGCAAGGTTTTTGCATGGTTTCTAGCAATTTTAAATTGACAGAGTGATTCAGATGGTTTTGATTTTAAGTAAGCGTTATATGCTAATGACTTTTGGGCTGTTGCTCTGGCACAGTTGTTATCAAACCATTTTGGAGAGTTCAATCTTTTAGTGATCTGTTGACTTGGTATGAATAAATCCATACCAGCTAGTATTAAATCACTAATGTGGGACTGGGTAGTATTGGCATCATTAGAGAAGAAAGACTGTCATGGAATGTCAGCAAGATAATTTCTAAATCCAACCCAGTTTGCCCTATCAAAGTGCCATTGGGTCACCCTGACAGATTCAGATTAGGGTGGCTTGGGGGAGCTAACTAATGAGGCTTTGATGAGATTGTGATCAGAGGATCCAAGTAGTGACAGTACCTCTATGCTGTATTGATCTTGATTATTTGTCAGGAATAGATCCAAGAGATGGGCATTATGATCAGGATTATCTGGTATTCTGGTTGGTTGCTTTACCAGCTGCTTGAGATTAAATGATTCTGCAAACAGTTCACACTCAAGACAGCATCGTCATTCCTTGCAGAATGCAATAACCATTCAGCATTACGTACGTTAAAATCACCCAAAATGGTAATTTCAGTACTAAGGTCAAGGGTGAGGTTACTCAACTGTGTGGATATCTAGTCAAATACACTGGGTTCTGAAGGGGCATTGGGGAAGCAGTAGTCTGGTGCAATAAGTGTTAGGGACAAAATTTTCACACTAGCTATAGGCAGTCAGCCTATGCACTGAACTACATCCACTATCCACAGTCTGGTTATATATATTTTTGAATGTCTGCTAGTTTGTTATGAAAATTGGATAACTTGCTTTGTTAGGTAGTAAACAATATATGATTGTTTTGCAGACAGTGGATCGACGTCAAGTGCGTAGTTGGATTACAAAGAGTTGGCTACCCTTCACCTCACCTGCCATATACCACCCAAGAACTCACAACATCGCAGCAGTCATCAACACCACCTCACTTATTCAGTGGACACACCAAACAGAGGCTATTGATTCAGTCAAAAGGATAAACGTAAGTATAAGTAGAATTATAGCTAGCAGAGAAAGTATGTGAGAAGGATCACAAGATACAGTAGGTGCGGAAAGTGTTGACGCCATCTTAAAAAAAGAAAACATTCTTGTGGTTCGCAAGGAGAAACAAATAAATTAACACTCTCCATTGAATTTAGTATTTACTGGTATTCCCCTTCACCTTTATTATCTTCTTAAGGCGTCTGGGGAGACTGATGGCGTAGTTTTGCAGAACAGACGGACTAAAACTGCTCCATAGCTGCAGCCTCAAGTTTAGGCAAAGATGGTGTGTCCATACTACACAGCTGCCGCTTCATGTACACCCATAAATTCTCAATGGGATTGATATCTGGGCTGTTTCCGGGCCAATCTCAAATAAAGGGAACCTCACAGTCTGTTAGCCACTGTTTCACTGACTTTGCAACATGTGCAGGGGCAGAATCTTGCATAAATACTCTTGCCTTGGTTTTATCAAAAG
>JAGKTI010011873.1:0-25549 GCA_018397915.1 Birgus latro | reverse complement strand
CAAATGAGGAAGTGAAGGAGCGTTGTGGTGTGCTTGAGGACGTGATGGGAAGCGTTAGGAGAAACACGTTAAGGTGGTTTGGGCATGTGGAGAGGATGGAGAGTGAAAGATTGACGAGGAGAGTGTATGTGAGTGAGGTGGAGGGGGCGAGAGGGAGGGGGAGGCCGAGGATGAGATGGAGGGATGGAGTGGAGAGGTATATGAGAGAGGGGGGTGTGAGTTGGGAGCGTGGTAGTGAAATGGCAGGGGACAGAGTGACATGGAGGCGATTTGTTTGTGGCCACCCCGTTCAGGATTGAGGCGTCTGGCAATAGATAGATAGATAGATTTATGGGGTACGCGATTCACAGTGGTCACGGATCACCAACCACTGACCAGTGTTTTCAAGCGCAGGACTAAATCTCCAAGAATGAACCGTTGGATTTTGGAAATGAGAGAGTACAATTATGATATTCAGTATCTCAAGGGCAAAGATAATTTTGTTGCGGATCAGTTATCACGCCCAGTTCGAGTGGTAGTCCGGTCACCTGAAGCCACCTGGCTTGGGTTGAGTCGAGAACAGATGAGAGATCGCCAGAGAGTAGAACCAGTTTGGGCAGAACTTGCGCAGTATTTAGAAGGTGGTAAGCTTCCCACCAAAAGATTGCCAAAGAACACTCTAGATCAATTTGCCCTGGTCGAAGAAATATTGTATTATGTACGTGCAAAGGCAGATGGTAGTCTTCACTATAGTCTAATAGTTCCATGAACGTTAGTAGTTCAAGCATTGCAACATGCCCACGAATTGACAGGACACCTAGGGCAGAAGAAAACTATTAAGAAAGCAGAAGAACTGTATTACTGGCAAAACTTGAAGGTTGAAGTAACTGAGTATGTCAAAAAGTGTGTAACTTGTCAAAGGTTTAAGCAGAACACTGGGTTACAGCAACAGTGGAAAGAATTGCCCCCAGTGAGTAAACCACTGGAGAGGATTGGTATAGATATCACAGACATGGTTGCTGGAACACAGGGTTATCGATATGTACTTACTGTAGTGGACCATTATAGTCACTTTGTCAGATTTTTCCCCCTCACAAGTAAACAGACCATACAAATCACAGACAAGCTAGGGCAGTATGTGGCAGATTATGGCACTCCCCGTGGAATTGTTCTGGATAATGGAGGAGAGTTTACCAGTCAAGAGTTCCAGTGATTTTGCCAGCGACACCAAATCACGTTATATTATACGACCCCTTATCATCCCCAAGGAAACGGAGTGACTGAGAGGATGCACAGGACCCTGAAGTCCGTCCTCTCCGCTTTATGTCAGGGTCACCCCCTACGTTGGCCCCAGTTGCTCCAAGCGTGTCAAATCGCCATGAACCAGGCGGTGCACACTTCAACGGGTCAGCAGCCGTACTTCGCCTTCTTTTCTCGCCACCCTCCCAGATTAGTCAGTGCGTCATTACCCTCAGTCGATGGCGAGGAAGACGAGATCACCACAGCTCATGCCCTTATACGGGACACTCACAGGAAAATGTCGAGAAGGTACAGGGATGTAGCCAATAGAAGGCGGAAAAATCAAGTAGTGGAAATTGGTTCTCTAGTGAGGGTCAAGAAAGAAACAGTGATTCCTGGCACATGTCGCAAACTTAACGTAAAGTGGGATGGTCCGTATCGAGTGGTGGAAGTGTTAAGAGAAGGTAGCAGGTATGTAGTGGAAAATGTATTCACAGGTAAAGTGTTGCAAAGAGCTGCCGGACAAGTAAAACCCTATTATGGTGGGGAAGAGTGGCTTTTAGAACCCCTGGATGAAGCGTTCATACCTGATCCAGAGGGTGAGCAATTACCACCACGTGAAAGATGACCTCCATGCAGACTAATCGAGGAATGCTAAGTGCAGTGTAGTGATGATGTGATAATTTTTTTTATGTTGGGGAAATGATGCAGAGTGTTGTAAAGTTTTATGATGGTTATGGTAATATTTAGTCAAGTGTTGGATAGGGAAGTGTGTGCGGGTCGGACCGTCTGACTATTGACTGTGTAGATTTTGAGTTTAGAGAGAATTTAATCTCGTGTTTGTAGTTAGTTCGGTGGAAATAATATGTAGCTTTATTTCGAAGGGAACCGGTATCCTCTCACCTTACAGTCAGCACGGCTTGTGGTGTAACAGTGACTTCAGGACCTGACAGGCACTCGTCAGTTACTAGGTGGAGAGCTGGAAGTGCAAGGAAGTATGAATGGGAAGTGTAAATGGGGAAGTGGGTTGTATGAGTGCGAAGCACCCCTGGGACGATCCTAGCAGCGAGAGTACAGGTTTGTCCAGGTGAGACAACCATGTTAGCATCCAAGCAGGAGGCAGGCTGGGGCACAATTTCCACTGTATTTTCTGGAGTTCATTGGTGACAGAGAATCGACCCCCTGGAGTACACATTTAATGCGTGGAGCGACAGGTGCCACTTTTAGGGAGCATCAGATAGTGAGAGCACTGTCTTAATTTGGTGTTCATAGAGTAAATTCACAGTCAAGTTGGGTAAGTCTGTCCCGTCCACACACAGGTCTCTAGGAAGTGTAGTAGAATGTATTGTGTGAAGACTTATGATGTTTAAATTTTTCCTGAGAAGGGTAGACCCGTGTAATGCCATTTTTTTCTTACATATAATATAAGTAGTATAAGAGTAATTTAAGTTAGTATAAGTATAGTTTAAGTATATGATGCATGTAATTTACATTAGGTTATGTAAGTGATAAGTGTATATTCTGGACCGTGTTGAAATGTTGTAAAGTGTGAAGTGGATTTTGTAAATCGTATTTTGGGCTTGATTTTACTAGTGAAAGCAACTGGACAGGACGGGCAGGCATCTGGCCTCAATAGAACCGCATAGAGAGTTAATTTGGTGCTTATATTGGCGAGGAGTCATATTTATACCTAGAATTCAGAATTTTCGTACTTGGGCTAGTGTTTGCTGTATTGTTCTACTGAATAACGTTGTTTAAGAACTTAAGTAAAGCCAGACTATTGATGATTGTCATAGATGACCGCGAAAATTAATTCATTTGGTATAGACCTCAGTGGTTGCATCATGTTGGTGGCACAGCAAACTAAACAGAGTGAAAAATTGTATCAAACCGTGATTTCAGGCATCGTATGTTAAATTGTTAAACCTATGTTATTGCCACAAAATTTAAATCATCATAAGTTATATTTTTATAAGTAGAGTAATGCGTACGTGTTTATTGCAAATTCTGGTGCGTTGATATAACCTGGAGACTGTAACGTAACTGTTTGTAGTTAGAGCCAGACAGTGCGATCGGAGCGGATGTTCATGGGCGTGGGCTTTCGCGTGCCCACCAAGCGTCACTCTCCAGAAAGACTTCATTGGGTGTGGGCATTTCAGAACCGGCAAATGACGTTGGGTCATGAAGTCTGCGCCGGCCATTGTTTGAGAGTCACAAGTCCAGTGCCTGAAAGCCCTTTACACTAATTTACACATAGTCTGTTTCCTATGCACAGTATAGTCAAAGTCGGTTGGTCCACTTAGTAAGCTAATTTCTTATAAAACAAATGTAATATGTTGGTTAAAGGTGTGTGAGAAGGCAGAAAAGTGTATTGGCCCGCCGTGAGCAGTGCTGTGAGCACTGAGTTCTATAGTGTAATATTTTTGGTTAAGTATATTTTTCCTATATATGTCATGTGGTGTAACCCAGGTAAAATAAGGTTGATTTCTTTAGAATTGAAGTAAACAGTGTAACCCGTTGTAACTGGGTCTCGCTACGAGTCCGAGTGAGACCGTGGTACAGTTTATGAGAGTTACCCCATGTTGGAAAAGTTTTCTATGATGTCGTCGGGATGAGGTTACTTTTCCTGTATCGTGTTAGTCGGGAGATGAATTTATCTGTGTGGAATAGATCCTGCATTCTCTCTTTCAATTATTCTGGCGTAATAGAGACCATTGATCCATTGAGATCTAGTAATTAAATCTGGCTTGAAACTATATCATTTCTGTGTAATTAAGGACTTTAATATAGACAAGTAAATTATAGAAAAATGTGTTTGGTTATAATCCTATGGGGTAGTACAAGTAAAAACGGGGTGGCCCGCAAGGCATGTTACATCTAAAGAACCACGCTCTCCTATAAAATGATCACGTTACCATGTTAGTGCCAGAGGCCCCTTGTCCCTCTTCCATCGTATGGGACTAAATCATAAATAACATTAATTCTTTTTTTTTCCCGGCAACTGCTGGGTGGTGGCAGCGATACCAAATCATTTTAATTATTAAAGAGGCCTTATTCTTAATATACTGGCAGTAACAGAAAATTCCTTATTGTAACAAAATTCTAATGTCACACTGGCGGCTTAAGCGGTGTGGCATAGCTAAGGTAATCATTTATAACGTAGGAAGAAAAATTCTTGCGTTACACGAGGTCTCCCAAAGGCGCTTCCAGACCCGACGTCCAGTGGTAACCAAGTGAGTGGACTATATGTATATGTGTGTGTACCCTTAGACCCAGGTATAGTGTGCATCGACAGATATCTCACGAGTGATCCCCTACAGTGTATCCTCAAAGTTAAGTGACCAGGAACCCCGAATATAAGATTGGATGTGCCAATATACAGGACGTGGCCTGACCTATATCTTAAAGGTAGAGTCCCGCCGCCTTGGACAGTCTTTGTGATAATCAGAAAATACCCATTGTGTCATTGTACCTAGCGTTGGTGTTTATGCTCTCCCTCCCCTGTGTTCAGTTAAATATTCACCCAGCCCTGTGTCCCGACGTGTTTAGTCAGGACGTACTTAGATACCACAGTCCCCCTTGCTAGTGATCTCTACGGGCAACCCTACCTGAGATAGACTTCCGGCCACCAGGGACCTGAAATACAGGTGTAACGTAACTTATATATATATATGAAGTGCCGTCCAGTGCTATACGGGTTTTAGAGATTGTAGTAAAATCATTCCTGTGTCCGGAAATATAAATATGTTGTATGTACCATGAGTGTCGGGTTAACAGTACCATACCTGAACCAGAAGGTATAGTGACAGACAGCAATTGTATACAGTGTTAACTTACCCCCGGCCAACCCATTGTAATATTTGTGATGTAATATTGGTCTCTGTGAAATATCTAGAATACATGTGTAATATTTACTGCCTTGTTTTTGTGTCCAGTCCTACTCTTAGGAGTTACCTCCCGGTCTAGAATAGGGACCCGCTTTAGCCTGCGTATTTGAGGGCGAGAAACTGTCCCACAAATACGTAGCACAACAGTCTTCATACAGAAGATTTTGAAGGCTATGTACAGCAATGACATTTCTCATATTTACTGTACTACAGTGAAAGTGTATTGCCAAGTGAAGGTTAGTTTTCATCAGTATTACAAATACTCAGACCTCCGAAGCATTTAATTCAACTTCCAGCCTCCAAAGTACAGTAGTTTACTGTACCAGAAAATACCTGCACATATCTGGCAATCATATAAGAACTGGATGTAAATCCCATAGACAGTATCTACATATCATAACTTGCATGCATTTGGCAGAATACTGTTCTGCATATTTCATTTCAGTTTTGTAAAGTTCCCTTAAGCACTGCCTGGAGGATAACATTTTCTGATTAACCCATCACATCCTGGCAGATTTTCCAACCCTCCCCTAATTCCGGCAGATTTTTTTTTTTTTTTTTTGCTCAAACTTCTGCTTTTGTTGAGAAACATTGAAAATTTATGGAGAAATCGCCCACGTGAGCTTAAAGATGCACAATACAGGTAAAAGTACCCGCACTGGCTCGTGCTCTGCAGCTGGCCTGGCTACAGAGAAAACAGTAGAATGGGAGGGGTAACTCTTTCAAACCACTCGATTTAAGTATTTATTTATTTGGTACGAATTTATATGTCGTAAAAGAGTATATTGGTTTTCACACAATAATATAGACAATATAAACATTGTTCACTCACCAAACACATCAACATAAGGCATCTTCCTTTATGACAATACCACCTCATCGCTTCTGCTTGATTCTTCCTCTGGCTTGTTTCTTCCTTTGTCCTCCACCTCAGGAATCATGGCATGACATGACTTTACTGGCCAGATCTCTGCTAACGGGTGAGTTGCTGAGAAACTGGCATTTGGGGGGGAGAGGGGGTTAGGTGGGGCCAGGCAATATCCCCACCTGATGGCAGCTAGAGGAAGGTCTCCCACATATGCCTACCAAAGATCACCTGCAAAACTTGAAAAATGTGCAAAAGATGGACCTCGCAATTGCAAAACGTGTGTGTATGTCATTCATTGGGTGTCACTGTGACAAAACGTTGCAACGTACCCATACTCCAACAGGATGCCTCAGGTTAAAGAAGAGCTGATACGTTGGACATTGAGGATAATATTTTTGCCGACTCAAACAGAGCTGTTATGTTGACACTGTTAGGTTTCCAGCATTTTGCCTCATCCCGTAGAAGTTTTCCTATGTCTTTTTGTTTTCTTCCATCAACTGGATTAATTTCGTCAGGATTTCTTTGAGTGGGTCTGTTTATTTTCTTATAACTAAAATAACAGCTACGTATTGGTGACGATGAAATCAAAATGTAGGCTGTACATAACAGCTATTCTCACGTTCCTTTTCCTCCCCTTGGAAGGAAAAGAAACTCACCTCATAGCATCTGACTGGTACATATAGCCTGCAATAAATTCGTAAACCATTTTTAATGTGAATTATGGCTATAGGACAAACGGAGTCATCTGCTGTATACTGTTTAGAACCAGCGCATGGTTGCCATGGTTACGTGACGTCGGACCCTTTCTGGTTACGATAGTTATGGTACAGCCGCGGGTCCAGACCACTGAGCTCTATAGTAGGGAGAGGCTTTCTCGTGGGTAGCACCGCATAATTTATGTAGCTGCCACCAGGGCGGCACTGGTATAGTGGCAGCCATGTTGCCCACGCCTGATGCCCGCATTATTGTACTGAGCAGCTCTGTGGGTTTTTGAAAGCAGCTGATGATTCCGGAAAATCTAGTTGCATGGTCCACTGTGTTGCTTACGGATACAAAAATTGGCACAGGAATTTATCTAAGAGAGATGGCATTACATTTCATTTGTAAGAAATATATCTTGTTGCTAATTCTATAACATTACTGTTATGCTCCGTGTTTTAAGCTCAACTTCTTGCACTTAGAGCACAGGCATGAATTTGGGTTCTTTAGTTCAGGACCAGGTAAGAGCATGCAACAAAGGAACATGGGACAAACACAGACTAGCCAGTCTTACACATACATTACCGTAAATCGAGAATATACAACGTTATACACAGACCATGTGGCACTATGCAAACTCTTATTGTTCAAAAAGAGTTGGTATCACATTGGATCACACAGGGAGGTTCAGGTGACGTTCAGGTGTGGGGGATGGACCATCTGGGGTGCACTCCCGGGCTGTGTAGTGGGTCGTCCAGTGTGGAGTGTAGGACGGTGTGGTGGGCAGCCCTGTTTTGGTGGGGCCCTTAGGTGTGGGGTGGCCCTCAGGACTGGGGCCAAACAGGGCTAGGAGGAGGGCTGCTCGGCACCTGCCCTTGGAGGTGGTGGGAGTCCTGCAGGAGGGTCCGGGCTGGTTGGGGGCTGTGGTCTCGTTGGACTGGGGAGACCATCAGGGTCTGCCTGCAGTTGCTTTCTCCTGGGGAGTCCAACAGCTGCTGCGGGCATCGAGGGGACGGCTGCAGCAACAGGACGCTCAGGCTCACGGCAGGTCTGCTGCAGATGTCCTGCACCAGCGACTGATCTGTGGGGGAGCAGTCTTCACACCGGGTGGTAGGGGGGAGCCTCTGGAGAGGCAGACCGAGTCAGGGACGTGGCCTTCGACGGGAGCCTTTGGGATAGTGGAGGAGGGAGAACCGGTGATTGACCCCTCAGCTTGGCAAGTCCAGTGGATGTTGCCGGAGCTTCACTTCGGGGGCAGTGGAAGGAGATCTGGTAGATGCTCCTTCTGCCTGGCAAGTCCGGTGGATGTTATCGAAGCTCCCAGGCAGGGGGGTGGAGGAAGGAAGTCCGGTGGACACTCCTCCCACCCACCAAGTCCGGTGGATGTTACCGGGACACCACTCGTCCTGGAGGCGGCAGGGAGGGAAGTCCGATGAACGTTCCTGTGCCCATGGCAAGTCCAGTGAACGTTACCACGGTCACGCTGCTGGGAGAAAGTCACAGCCGAGGGGTATCCGGTGGATGCCCCCTCAGTGGCAGGTCCGGTGGGCACTACCAAGGCTCTGCTCCCTTCCCTGGGACGATGGGTGGAGGAAGTTTTGTGGATGTTCCTGCATCGTCAAGTCCGGTCGATGTTACCTCGCCTCTGTTCCCATAGGTGGGTGGCAGAAGAGGGAGATCCGGTGGACGGTCCCTCTACAGTAAGTCCGGTGGACGTTACTGTGCCACTGCTCCCCTTGGGGTGTGTAGGACTGGGAAGACTGGTGGTTGTTGCCCCTCTAATGACAAGTCCGGTGGATTTTTTTTTTTTTATGCATGGAAGAAGGAACCAAAGGCCACGGGCCTGCATACTGTTCCTTCCAAGAAAAAACAAAAACAGTACAAACGAGAGCCAAGGGCCTACATGGGACTCCCACCCTGTGTCTGGCGAGTGCTGTCCTTTTTTTTTTTTTTTTAAAGATTCGCCACACTGGTGTGGCACGGGCTCAGGGTGGAGAGCCCGTCAGAGGAGCGCAGTAAACAAGGGGGCGTCCTCTGCATGGCGACAGAGGACGCTGGCGTGGGGGGGGGCAGAGCCGTTCGTTTGTTCGTTGTAGATTCGCATCCGCATAGCGGATGCACGGGCCTTATGCATTTAGCGGGCCCGTCAGTGGTTGTGTGATGTGTTGATTATGGTTATGGCAAATGAGACCGTGAGAGGGGGCTGTGTGTGTTGCGTGTTGTTCTGTGTATGTTGTGTTGTGTTGTGTGTGTGTGTGTGTGTGTGTTGTGTGTGCTCTGTCTGGTTTGGGAGCAGAGCCCAACCCCTGGGCAAATATATACCAGTGCAGTGGCTGGAGGGTAACTCCAGCCACGGTGCTGTTCTGGCTGGAGAGTAACGTACACTGTCTGGGCGATGCACTTCCTGCTGGTCTGGCTGGGTGGAAGAAGGGCATACAGCAGCGGAGGACGTGGGCCGGTGTGGCTCGGAGTCTCTCTGCACCTCCCCATGGCCTCCTCGTAGGGTGGGGGGTCTCGTCCTCCCTGGGGTCTCTTCCGTGGGCTCGTATTTCAATTACTGCCCCCTGGAGTGGGGCGGGATGATTCTTCCCCCCTGCATAAATGAGGCCACTAAAAGGGGCCCATTTATCTCCAGTCTTTCTCTCCATGTCCTCTTCTGTTCACACTCTCTTGTAGATATTTCCATGTTTCTTCCCGTCTTTATCAATCTGGACATTCGATTTCATACATGGATAGTCTAAGGACTTCCTACACCATTTCAACACCATTACCTCGACGTAAAACAGCCTCAACATCACTATCATTTCAGTGTTAATATCACACTATCTTTTCCCTTTCTGCCATTACCTTTCTCTGCCTTAGTGCTGTATAGGGTCAATTCTGCACTGCAGCAATCTATGGCGTTGCTTGATACTCATTGGCTAAATGTATCCCGTTTAATTCGTTGAACTAGGCAGAAAAAAAAAGTCACAATTCATACATGTTTTGTATTATCGACGAGTGTAGGTGTTTCAATATGGCGGCCAAAATCACACGTTCGCGGCGGAGATAGCCTCTCCATACTATAGAGCTCAGTGGTCTAGACCGAGTATGGGTAGCCAGCTACGTAGAAAACACCTTCATAAAATTCACCTGTTGTTGCACTTGGGAACTGTTCGTGTTTTAACGGGGAATTACTGTCTTCATGAGGGGGGAGGGGGGATTGTTGTTGCCTGGGACCATGGACTGATTCGTGGGCCCCGGCTTAGGGCAGTATTTAGTAAAACGGTAGGGCTGCCGGTATCGCTGGCGTCGTGGTAAAATTTATGTTATTGCATAGCAGTATCGTTGTTGACATGGTCATTAATCAAAAATACTCAAAGTAAACCTTAAACAAAAGTTGAAAGCTTCATTCCCTTGTAAGAATTGGGGTTTATTGCACATAACGTTATTCACTCCGGGGGGGGATGGCCTGTGTCAGGTATAAACACTTGATTTGGAATTCGAGGAGGATTTCCCATTATTCATACGGTGCACACATCAAGAGCACTCCATTCAAGCAGGTAATACTGAGCTCTGTGAATTATCGTGAAAGCATAATAAGTAGTGCGGTAGGCTGTATAAGTTTAATTAAATTTTGCTATAAACGCTCCCAGTTCTTCATACAGGCGTGGGTTGGCCGGGTTTCTCATTGTTTCATAAATTCGTGTTACTGGAAGAGGCTTGTCACTGAGCCTGTGACTCCAGCTCAATATCCTGACAACGTTTTTGGTGGTGGCTAAGTGAGGTGGACATTATTTGTGCTTTATGTTTTTTTGTTCTTGATTTTCCCAGAATTTATCAGGCCTTTTTCCAAATTCTTCCATTGTTCGTGGGGAGCAGGGTGGCTTAGTGGGCACCTGACTCGAGACCGCAAGGGCGAGAGTTCCCGCCCCGCCCAGGTAGCTGTCTTGGTGGGAGAGGTCATGTTCTCGTCACCCAAGCAGGGCTATATGATCTGTCAAGGTCTAGCTTAGGGGAATAATCCCTTCCACTGTTCTAGAAATCGCTGCACTTTCTGGTAAATCATTCCACATGTTTACATCCCTACATGACAATGAATATTTTCTTACAGTCTTGTTCTTGTCATACCATAGCTATATATTTTCACTGAATGGCCTCTTGCTGGGTTATCTTCCTGCAGCAGAAACACTCCCTCGTAACAGTCTGCCTCATGTCTTCTCTGTAAAATTTGTATGTTTCATTTAAATGCCCACATAATCTGTAAGGTAATGGTGGTAGATTTAGTATCCTTAGTCTCTCCTTGGATGGCATCTCTCTAATGCCTGGTAACAGTTTGGTAGTCCTGTGTTCTTTCACAAGTTATTTTGTAGTTTTCGTGGATAACCATGGATACTGGGTATGGTATTTTGAATATGTTACCGGGTACCACTGAAAGTTGTAAATCCGTCTCTCTATAGCCAGACGCCTTAATCCCATAAGGGATGGCCATAAACAAATCATCTCCATGTTGACCTGTACTTTGAAATTTCTCTCCAACTTTCCCATATACTCTACCTCTCTATACGAACTCTCCGTCTCATCCTCGGTCTCCCCTCTACCACACACACATATACATTCTCCTAGTCAGTCTCACTCTCCATCCTCTCTACTTGGCCAAACCACTTCAGTGTATTTCTAACGCTTTCTATCACAACCACATCCACACCACAACGCTCCTTCACCTCCTTATTCGTCAGTTTGTCACTCCTCGTAACTCCACATGCTCCTCTGAAATAACTCATTTCCGCTGCTCTGACTCTTGGCTTTTGTCCATCCAACAAGGTCCAAGCTTTGCATCCATACGTTAGAATGAGGATTACAATACAGTAATCCCTCCAAGATCCGACGTAATAGAGCCCGAGCAATGTCCGGAACTTGGGAAAAATGCCACTGTACGGGTACTTGTAGACCCTAACTGAACCTGACTTTGAAAATCACCTAAATATCTCTCTCCTGGACATGCACAGCACCTATTAAGACCCTATTTGCACAAATAAGGGACAGAAACCATAAAATAAATGAAAAGGAACCAGAGAATGAGAAATTAGAAATTTGTAAGGAAAATATTTAGCAGTGCACAGGGTACTTACAACATGTCTGTGGCTGTTGTGAAGATTAACCTGCCTTCTATATGGCTCTAACAGTGGTGAAGGTGCACTTGAAGCATGTACAGTAATCCAGTTTTGTGCTGCATTTAATCCTTTTCATTGTGAATTATAATTGTTTAACACTGCACATTCTGCTCTTACTTGTGCCACACCAGTTGCAAAACGCCAGTGTTGCACTCTACACTTAATCCTTTGCACTCTGAATTCTAATTTCTTAACACTGCACAACGCTGTAAATTCCCATGTGGTCTAGCAGTGAGGTATTGCAGTTTATTCACTATCCACTACAAAAGCAAACACGTGGACAGCCATGGTGACAAGCTCGCAGTCACGACGGTAGGTAGGTGGGAAATGGGGAAGATGCAGGGTTGCTGTAGCGGATGTCGTCGGAACTATGCACCAAAACACAGCTGTTCATCACCGCGCGTCAAATTTAGAGTAGGGATGAACACATAAGAGCTTTTTTTTTTTTTTTTTTTTTTTTTTTTTTTTTTTTTACCCAAGCTCAAAATGTTCAGGACTTGGCGTCCAGGTCTTAAAGGGATTACTCTGTTGTCATGCAGTGGAACAGTAGTTTTACATCCAAGGTCATTTCCCTATTTCTTATCACTGCTTTCAGTGAACCAGCAGTCTTTTCTTCCCTGCTATACCCTTTCAAGCACTTCATCCTCCAAACTTCCATTCATACACATCACACTACCCAGGTAGTTAAATTCACACGTATTTTCCATTTCTTCACTATCCAGCTGCACTATGCATTCAGTGACTTCATTTCTCTCGAAGACCACAACTTTACTCCTCCCTACATTTGTGTTAGCGACAGGGGTGCCTGATCGCCCTAACAGCCTTAACGGCAATAGTACAAGACATAATAAGTACCAAAATTAGTCTGGACGAACTGCAAGATATACCAATGATGTTACAGAAAATATCAGGACCACTCAGAACTCTGGAAGTGGTATTAACACGCCCTTCTTCACATGATCACTCCACACAGGAGGTAGCTGAATTAATGAAACTGATTGGAAGCTAGAACAGGCTAAGCACGTAATGATCACCATGATCCAGGACATCACATCAGCTGGGAGTAACACACTTAGGACAGGAAACAACATCACAAATACACGACAGGAAACAACATCACAAATACACGTAACAGACGCGGTTTGTTCGACTTAGGTGGAGCAATTTTAGGGAACATTTTTGGACTAGCTACAGAAAATGATTTAGAGGAAATAAATAACAAATTTAACAAAATAGCACAAGTTCTCTCATACCAACATAAGTTGACTGACACTTAGAACACCTTAATGCTGACGATTGTAAAGAACCTAAGGAAAGCAGAAGTATCAACTCTAGGAATTGTGGATGAAGTAAATCCACTAGAAGGTAATACACTATTCCAACACTTCTCTGTGATCATGGAACATATTGACTTAATAATACTACAGTTGGGCAACACCAGGGCTCAGTATCAGTCTTTCATGAAAGGAATTGCTAATGCAGGTAATGGAAGGATCACTATTAATTTACTACCCATTCACAACCTCAGGCAAATCATTAATCAAGGCATACATAAGCATGGTTTGAAACCTTTGTTTGAGGAAAGAAATTTAATGTTATATTATCCATACTTGGAAGCAACACTGACAACAACATCAGTAGTAGTCCATGTACCGTTCGTAACAGATGACTTTTTCACAGTCTATCAAATATACCCTTTTCCTTCTAAGAAAGATGACTCATTAGTCACCATCAACATCAAAACAGAAGTCATCATGGTTTCTGAGAAACAGGACGCTGCAGCTTTCACTAGTGACACAGCATTGGAACACAAATGTTGCACATCATTACATGCATTTCACCTTCGTCCTGCGTACATCTTCACGTTTCAGCCAGCTGAGACAGTCCCTTGTGAAATGGCTATCATAAAAAATCATGACATCCCTCATCATTGCAACTTCACATTTGCGCCAGATAAACTCATTCATCATCAACGCATTGGACATTCACAGTTCTTCTACTTCACTCAAAATACATCAGTTTTTGTGACTTGCCTAAATACATCTCCAGTCCATACATCAGCATCTGGTTTATACATCTCACCAGATTACTGTGCAGTCCTGACACCAACATTATCCACCTTGCCCACTAAAAACCGTTATGCCATTCTCAACCACACACACAAGTACTTCCAGCCATTGCCTAGGATGAACTTAAATGCAAGCTCACGCATTAAGTTGACTTCACCCAAGTATGAAACCATGAAACTAATAAATCAGACAATACAACCTTGGGAAGAATACAGTAGGATTATGTTTAACCCATACTGTATTATGTATACAGCCCAGCTCCAGCCATCTTTGTGATTTTCTCCATCACATTTGTTGTATTACTTTTGGCCATGCACAGAATGGAAGCGAGAATTGCTAACCTTGAATCAGTGTTTAAGAACTGTTCTGTACAAGTGAGACAAACTGTGTAAATAGTGTATATACTGTACATATATGTTTTATATAAAATAACGAAGTATGGGTTACACATAATGTAGGCTTACTTTAATTATACTATTATATCTCATTTATATATGAATATATACAGCAAGTCCTTCTCATATATATTGTATAACTGACTACAGTAGACTTGCCATTGTATTATTTTAATACAGTAATCGCTCTATTATTCGGATGTCCAATACTCGGACACCCCCACTACTCGGATATCGTGGGCTGCCCAACCCCCCAAATGCCCAAAAATTCAAAAAAATTTGAAAAAAAATCGAATTTTTGGGACCGCATCAGGTTGAATTTCCCGTGTGCGCCGATCGGCTGTGTTTACGCGCGTGGCGCCTGTCTGTCGGTCCCATTTCCCACTCAGTTGCTGCCTCGTGAACAGCTCCGACAATGGTGGCCGAAGTGATTGCTTTTGTGGTGATACCCTACCTGCTACAGGGCTTGATGCTGCTCTTCACCTTCTTCATCATGTGTGTGATGATGGCCCCGCCACCTGAGAAGAGGAAGAAAGTGGTTCTGACTCTGGAGAAGAAGAGGGAAGGGTATTGGAAAAGATGGACGCCGGGTGGCCGACATCACGGATTCGTCGTGAATTCAATCTCCCTCGCTCCACCTTGTTTGATATCAAGAAGTCCCGAGACAAACTACGGCAGTACATGGCTGATTTCGCTTCGAAGACCAAATGAAACGTGGAGAGGAAGGTGATGTTTAGTCCTAAGTATGCAGACATCGACCGATCCACGCTGATTTGGTATCGACAACAACGTGCTGCTGGTGTGTTGGTACGTGGAACGGAGCTGAAAGCTGCTGCTGAGTTCACAAGGCTCCAGGACTCGTCACTAGACCACACAGGAATTTACTGTTATGTACAGTGCAGTGAAGTGATGTGATCCCAGTTATGCAAAAAAAATGTTGTGGAAAGTGTTGGTGAGAAGTGCTGGTGATTGTAAATTGCAAAGGTTGTGTGGTGCAATTTCTTCATGTCAAAGTCTGAGATGATAGAGCGAGTTATACATCAGGACGGCGGCTTCTTTTTCGTAAGTACCCTAACTTCATCAAAATTCCTTGTTTTGTTCTTTCCATATCATTAATCTCATGCATAAACTGTGCAAGATGATTTCCATAATGATTTTCGTGTCTAACCTGTTTTCATCATGCTGTAAATGTGTTAAAAAACTACCCTAAATGTTAATCATAATTTCCTGCGTTCAATTTAATTTTTTCATGCATGGTTTTTAAGTGCACCAGCTATGAAAATGGTGAAAGGCAGTGAATTTCATGTCCGGTCCTAACCTAACCTAACCTAACCTAACCTAACCTAACCTAACCTAACCTAACCTATGATTACCATAAAGATTTTCATGTCTAACCTGTTTTCATCATGCTGTAAATGTGTTAAAAAATTACCAAAAATGTTAATCATAATTTCCTGCTTGCAATTTAATTTTTTCATGCATGGTTTTTAAGTGCACCCCTATGAAAATGGTGAAAGGCAGTGAATTTCATGTCCGGTCCTAACCTAACCTAACCTAACCTAACCTATGATTACCATAAAGATTTTCATGCCTAACCTGTTTTCATCATGCTGTAAATGTGTTAAAAAATCACCCTAAATGTTAATCATAATTTCCTGCTTGCAATTTAATTTTTTCATGCATGGTTTTTAAGTGCACCAGCTATGAAAAAGGTGAAAGGCAGTGAATTTCATGTCCGGTCCTAACCTAACCTAACCTAACCTATCCTATCCTAACCTATCCTAACCTAACCTATGCTTACCATAAAGATTTTCATACCTAACCTGTTTTCATCATGCTGTAAATGTCTTACAAAATTACCAAAAATGTTAATCATAATTTGCTGCTTGCAATTTAATTTTTTCATGCATGGTTTTTAAGTGTACCAGCTATGAAAAAGGTGAAAGGCAGTGAATTTCATGTCCGGTCCTAACCTAACTTCCCCTAACCCATCCTAACCTAACCTATGCTTACCATAAAGATTTTCATGCCTAACCTGTTTTCATCATGCTGTAAATGTCTTAAAAAATTACCAAAAATGTTAATCATAATTTCCTGCTTGCAATTTAATTTTTTCATGCATGGTTTTTAAGTGCACCCCTATGAAAAAGGTGAAAGGCAGTGAATTTCATGTCCGTTCATAACCTAACCTAACTTAACCTAACCTAACCATTTTTCTGGTAGCAGTTTACATCATTTTCTGTATTTGATGCTTTGTATCCAATAATTTAGTGCATAAAATGTGAGAAAAGATGATTTCCATGTCAGATACTTACTTATACTATGCTGGCAAGTTCTGACCACTTATGCCTCACTCACCTCTAAATCATCATTTTTTGGTTAAAATTCAATTAATTCATGCTTTGTGTGCATTATTTATGTGAAAAGGGACCTAAATAAGTGCTATACATGTCCAGTAGGGAGGTAGGAAGGTAGTTTTCTTATTTAGGTTAGGTTAGGTTAGGGTCATGAATGACCGGTGCTGGAGCTTCAGGGCCCAATATTCGGACAAAACCAATATTTGGACATGCCTTTGGCTCTATTGTGTCGAATAATGGAGGGATTACTGTATTACTGTTATACAGTATATGTACAATTCTATAACTACAATGACTACATTATCCCAATTATGTAACTTTTACAATATTATGTACAGTACTTCACTTACTTGACTTATATGTTGATTGTAATATGTATTAATATATTAAGGACAATATTTCCTGTCGTTGGTACGACAGCGGGCGTGACCGAGCGATATGTAGGCATAATATGTTATAACAATACTATATGTAAGTACTGTATGTAACTGTATAGCTATAGGTAACAATATGTAAAGCAGGTAGTTATGCCTGAGCTCTTCAGGAAGAGGCGGTGGCTCGATCGGTAGAGAGGTGGCTTGCAGTCCCGACGGACCCAGGTTCGAATCCTCACTGGGGCAGGGAACAGTTTAAGGATTCGAATTTCATTAAAAAACAGGCTTTACTGATCTACCAGAAGACCCGCCGACATGTCGTAAAAATACCCCCACTAATACCAATACACCAGTCCTGTATGAGACAGCCCTAGCATGTATTCAATATGGACGGTGGTTGTTAGCACCGAAGTGGTGACATGTAGAGGTGTTGGTATGTAGGAGGACTGTTGGGCCTTGATAGCAGGCTGTGAAGCCTATGCCCATTGTCGGACACATTAAAAAAAAAAAAAAAATCCCCTTACCCAGACTAATCAAGAATGCCTAACACCCTGATCATGTGGCGGAAACGTGGCCGACACACACACACACAAACATACGACCACATACGCCCACACACTTTAGCCGGAAACTAGAGGGAGATATAAGTCCCATATCACATGCAGGAAGGTCAGAAAGGAGAAAGAGACAGAGACGGAGAATGGGGGAGAGAAGGGGATAGAGAATGCCCGAGCACAATTAGGGCAGAGTTAGGAGAAAGGGGAGACTGGCCGTCACACTAAGATCGTTGTAAACCGCTATCGAGATAAATGTACATTAAAACTCAGTAACCCAAGAGTCCTTATAACTCACCTTCGTTGATAATACATCTCACAACTTTATTCTGGTTATATTAAATAACTCATCATCGACTTCCCAACAAGTACCTCCGACCACGCTACTGAGACATTCACCTTTAGATTCCATTTCTTTCATAGCCTACTCCTGAACTTATTCACCAAGCCTTGCAGTTCGCCTTTGTCTTCAGGTAACAGTACAGTATCATCTGCAGACAACAGAACAGGAAGTTTCCAGATAGCTACTGCCGTCTCTCATTAGGGCTGCTCCAATATCCCCTCTGTACCTTGTATCTCTTTTATAACTCCATCGATATACAGATTGAACAACCATTGAGACACGACACATCCTTGTTTCAATCCAGTACTGGGTATTTGGACAGAAAAATTCACTCAGTTCACCATCTGCGTGCACTGCAGCCTTAGTGCACTCATACGTAGTCTACACGGCATTCAGTAGCTTCCCATTTGCTCCATATATTTTTAATATTTCCACATTCCTTGTTTATCCACTCTATCATATGCTCTCACCAAATTCATGAAGGCATCATACAATTTTTCTCCCATCTCTATAAATGTTTCCACTAAACACCATAGGATGAATATCTGATCTAGTGGTCTAGTAGATCTACACAGCCTTTTTTCTTCCTAAATCCTCCCTTTTCTTCTCCAACTAATTCCTCTGTTATTTCCCTAACTCTATCAATAAGTATCCTACCATATACTTTTCCTATTACACTAAGAAGGCAAATGCCCTACACTTACCACACACTTCTTTTTCACCCTTTTCCTTTGTACAAGGGAATAATTATAAGGTAGCCCATCTGACTTTCAATCCTTTGGGACTCTGCCTTCTTCCCAGCCCAATATGCACATCTTCCATATCCATTCTACAACTACTATCCCCCATTCTTGAGCACCACACATATTCCATCAGTTCCTAGGGCTTTCCCCATTGTGACTTTCTTCATTGCTTCCACTGCTTACATCCTTCTGATCTCTTCCTCCCTTTTCATCTCCCTCCTTCTTCTAACCATTCCCCAGCCACTTATACTAGCATTACTTTCATTTTCTATGTTTAACACTTCCTTAAAATGTTCTGTATCTGCTAACCTCTTTTCCCTTCTTCACCAGCAGTCTGCCATTTTTTCATTCACTCCTGTACTACCATCCTTATCACCCAGTAAAGGGGTCTGTAAATGCCTGCTTTGCCCATAGGCAAAGGGGGGATTCTCTGTTTGGCTCAGTAATAACGTGCGCACATTTGGAGCACAGGGTCTGAGTTTGGATCCTGGCCAGGACAGTGTGATTAATTTGTTAAGTTTCATTTCACCTATTTGGCTACATTGGTTGCAGCAGTGGGATGTGAGGCAAGACTTGGTTGGCAGTTTGTTATTCCATGGGTAGCTGACAGTGTCCTTGTACTTACATCCTGAGGATGAGCTGTTCGATGTGGTCTGCAGCGTCCCCCCAATGATGGCCTCCGATGCTATACTACCAAGTGTATTTGAAACTCATCAAATCAGTCACCAAGGGAAGCAGAGAGGGATGTAATGGGGTCTATAAATGCCCGCATTGCCGATAGGCAGATGGGGGGATCCTCTGTTTGGCTCAGTGGTAACGTGCGTGCATTTGGAGCGTGGGGTCCGAATTGGACAGTGTGATTAATTTGTTAAGTTTCATTTCAGTTTTTACAACCCTGTCTTATTCTTTAAACCTCCTTCAAGAACATTTTCTTACATTCCCTCCATTTTACACTTAGATTCCCTCCAGACTCCTCATCCACTGTCTTTGTACCCTTTCGTACTAACCTTTTCACCTCTCTTCTCCTCTCTGCATAAAATATGGGTTTAAAATACATACCAATATCGTATGCACAAAACTGCGCCACTCAGAAAGTTTCATTTTGTTTCGTTTTTTAAGGCTCCAACATGCTCGCATGCATCGGCATTGGTCACCTAACGGCGGCTCTTCATGCAGCTCGATCTCTGGCAGCTTCACTATCTAGTCCCTTATCCCAGAGGTCACACTCAGTGACCTCATCCCAGGTCTTTTTTGGTTTGCCTCTTGCTACCCTACCCCCAGCATTAACACTTCTCATTTTCTGCACCCAATTTTCATCCTCCATCCTCTCCACATGCCCAAACCATCTCAATTTACTCCTCCTCAGCACAACAATACACTCCAGTCCCATTCTACCTCTCAACTCTTCCATTGTAAACCTAACCCCCCCAGGCCTCGCACTAAGGGACGCACTGCACATCCACCTAATCACTGCTGTATGTTTGAGCCTGCGAATATCCTCTTCTTTTACTGCCTAGGTCTCACTAACCATGCATTACACTCCTGACACTTGCCACATACAAAGATCCCATAGCAAGGAGGGAGAGTCCTCTCATTGTCAGGAAAGGCAACAGCTCCCTGAGCTTCTTCCAACCACTGCTCACTCTAGCCACAGAGCCAGCTCCAGCCTCAAGGTTATTGAAGTCAGGGGTAGGGATTAGGTAGCAAAGCCCGCCAGTAAAGATAGATTAGGTTGGGCCGGATCATGAGATTTCAATGTAGGGGAATTTTATTTAGAGATGCACTACTGATGGCTATGTGCATGCACAAAGACTGTTTGTGCATGTGCACCAGGGTGAAGGAGAACTTTCTGGATAGGGGAACTTTGTGCATCTGAAACTGGGTAAATATGCCAGAGGTTTACCACTAACTAAGCTGGCTGTCAAACACTCTTTACACAAGTTTTAGTTTATGTCCAATTTTCTAATGGTATTCTTGGCTCTTGGCTGTAAGATTGCTCTTGGGGAACTTAATGATCGTTTCGTTTCGTTTCGTTTTTGAAGGCTCCAACATACTTGCATGCGTCGGCCTTGGTCACCTAATGGCGGCTCTCCACGCTGCTTGATCCCTGGCAGCCTCCCTGTTCAGTCCCTTAACCCTTAAGTCACACTTAATGACCTTGTCTCATGTCTTTCTCGGTCTACCCCTCCCAACCCCTCCCCCAATATTAACACCTCTCACCCTCTGTACCCATTATCATCCCCCATCCTCTCCACATGTCCAAACCACCTCAGCCTACATCTCCTCATCACAACACCAATACACTCCAGTCCCATCCTACCTCTCAACTCTTCCATCATAAACCCAGCCCCCCCAGGCCTTGTACGCAGGGACGCACTGCACATCCACTTAATCATTGTCATTTCTGTACGTTTAAACCTGCGAATATCCCCTTCCTTTACTGTCCAGGTCTCACTACCAAACAGCATCACACTCCTAACACATGCTGCATACAGAGACCCCTTAGCACGTAAGGATAGTCCTCTCAATGTCAGGAGAGGCAAGGGCTCCCTGAACTTCTTCCAACCACTTCTCACCCTAGCAACCGAGCTAACTCCAGCCCCACCTCCGGCACATAACATGTCTCCCAAATAACGAAACTCCTCCACACACTCAAGAGACTCACCTGCAAGTTCAACCCTCTCACGCCTAACAATCTCCACTTGCTCTCCCTGACATGCCGCACACATGAAATTAGCATCATCTCGCAGTCTACCTCTAATACCACTACATCTCTTGTGCACCCACTTATCACAAACACTACACAAGATGGAATTACTTCCCACACCCTTGTGGCAAACTGCACATGGCCACTCTCCCTCTCCTTTGATTGTACTGCCACCAACCCTAGATATCATCACTTGAATTTGGCTCTCTTTTGTACTGTTTTTGCTTTTTCTTGGAAGGAACAGTATGCAGGCCCGTGGCCTTTGGTTGCTTCTTCCATGCATTAAAAAAAAAAAAAAAAAAATTTACCCTTAAGCCCTTGTACCCCATACCATCTCTCCACTTCTTAAATCTTTCCTCCGCCTCCTTTTCATTCTCCGCAATCAACACCAAATCATCAGCATACAACAACTCCCATGGAAGTCCATCTCTGAAGTCACGTGAGAGGGCTTCAAACACCATGATAAACAACAAGGGACTCAAAACTGACCCCTGATGCACACCAACATTCACGGAAAACTCATCACTCAAAGCTCCATTCACTCTTACCTGGGTGCGAGCACCCATATACATGGCCATAACCACCCTAACCAGCCATTCTTCCAACCCTAGCTTTCTCATTTCCCACTTCACCACCTCTCTAGGGACTCTGTCAAAGGCCCTTTCCAAATCAACAAAAACAAAATACAATTCCCTTTTCTTTCCAATATATTTTTCCTGAAGCTGTCGAACAATGAATATGGCATCAGTGGTCCCCCTGCCTGGCATAAACCCAAACTGCATCTCATCGATATTCACTCTTTCTCTAATCATACCTTCTAGAACTCTCTCCATTACTTTCATTATTTTTATCTAAGAGCTTTATACCTCTGCAATTTCCCCTTTCCAGGGCATCACCCTTTCCTTTGTACACATTTACCATTACACTCCTCAGCCAATCATCTGTGACAACACACTCATATATAATCCTATTTATCAGGTCAGTGGCTAACCTCACCCCAGTATCTCCTGAGGCCTTCAACATTTCGGCAGTCAACCCAGACACACCTGCCGCCTTCCCCACCCGCATCCTGCCTATTGCCTGACTCACAGTAGCAGAGTCAATCAAAGGCCAAGGGCCAAACACTGGATCAGCGGGCTCCAAACCTTCTCTATCCCAATCAAACTCCTCATTCAACAATCGGCTATAATGCTCTCTCCATGCATCTTTAATATCCTCACTGTTCACCACTACCCTTCCATCATCATTCTTCACACACTGCTCACCTAAAATGTCCCGATTATCCCTCTTCACCTGATTTGCCACCCTAAAAATCATATTTTTCCTTTCTCCATGATTTAGATTATCAAGTAAAAGTCTCTGTGACTCAGACTTCGCCCTGTATACCTCTCTTCTAGCCCTGCGCTTGGCAGCCAAGTACTCCTCCCTGTTACCACCATTCTTCCATTCCCGGAAAAGCCTTCTTTTCTCCTTAACTGCAGCTTCTACACCCTCATCCCACCACCAAGTTACTTTATGTCCTGGTGGGCCTCTTGTCCAACCGCATATTGCATCGGTAACTCTCAAGAGGTTGTTCTTAAGGGCTCTATACTATTCATTAACGTCTCTATCTACGGCTTCCTGTTCAGCCACCACTCTCCTCATCTCACTATAAAAGGCATCCCTTACTGATTGGTTTCCCAGCTTCCATATTTTCCTCCTAGGTACATGTGTCCTCCTTCTCATCATTCGTTCCTTAAGCACCATGTCACAAATCAACAGTTTGTGCTGCTGCACACACTCCTCGCTTCCTATAACTTTAACATCCCTCACTAATCTCCTATCAACCCTCCTGACCAGAAAATAATCTATCTGACTACTATTTCCCCCGGACTCGTACGTAATCAACCGGCTGATTCTTTTCCTAAAATGTGTGTTGCACACAATCATGTCCATAGCCTCCCCAAACTCGAGTATTCTTTCCCCTTCCGCATTCCTCACACCATACGCACATCCTCCATGGACTCCTTCATAACCTTGAGCTGCTTCACCCACATGACCATTTAAATCCCCTCCCAGAACCACTACCTCATCATCACCCATACCACTCACTACACATATTAAATCATCCCAAAATCTATCCTTCTCTGCGTCATCCAATCCTACCTGTGGAGCATATGCCGATATAACTGAAATCAATTTCTGCCCGACCAAAATTTTCACTACTAATATCCTATCACTTACTCTCATAACATTCATGACATATTCCACCCATTTCTCTGCAACCAATACACCCACACCTCCATATCTGCCAGTTCCCCCCTGCCAAAACAGCTTATAGTAGCAATCCTTCCCAACAATCTTTCTGGCTGATCCACCCATGTACCGGACTTCCTGCAAACATGCCACATCCACCCACCTCCTACTGAAAGCCTCAACGACTTCCCTTGCTCTTCCTCTCAAACTTCCCACATTCCATGAACCCACCCAAAACCCCCCCGGTATTTGCAGTAATTTGGTTAGGTTAACTTAGGATAGATTGATCAGATTTTATTTGGTTAGAAGTGAGATTGAGTGTTAAACTGACTATCTGCAATGAAATACTGAATAGACTCTATTAACTGTAGAAGATTATATATTTTATCACCATAAAATCTCTCTCCCTCTTTTTTTTTTCAACAGGTTGCTTTTAATTCAACTTTTAATAAGAAATCTGGCCATAATATGAATTCTCAGTCAAGTTGAAGACTGTTTCCATGTATCAGAGGTGGGTACACAAGACTGAAATACTGTACGCATAAAAGTATTTAACACGGCATTTAAAATGACGTTGCTACTCCTCACCCTGCCCTAGGGTGGGAAAGGAGGTCCAGATGATGATGATTAAAATTAATACAGAACTCTTAACAGTGGAAGCAATGAAGAAAGTCAAAATGAGGAAAGCTTCTAGAATTAATGGAGTGTGTGGTGAAATGCTGAAGTAGTAGAATGGATATGGAAGCTGTGCAGATTGGCCTGGGAGGTACAGTACATCCTTCAACTTTGCGAATTTTAACTTTGCGACTCACCAATTTTGCAAGGTAGTTCCAAAAGTCATGTATTTTTTAACATTTATGAACTTTGCGAACGATCACACACTTTGCGAGGTCGAGTGGTGGGAGAGTCGTCTTCCCGCACTACTTTGCCACCCTGAGTAGTGACGTCATGGTTCATTGGGCGTACTGAGCCTCCTAGTTCAGTGGTCTGCTGCCCCGCCTCATTTGTTTGCACCTGTTTCCAACCAAGGTCACTGACCCTCACAGTTTCGTGGTGCTCCTCGCAGTACCCCAGCAGTCTAGCCTTGCACGGGTGTTATCATGGCGCCAACGGGTAAGAAGAACAAAAAAATAAGTTTGGAGACCAAACTGAAAATGATTGAATGGAAAAAAGCAGGTGAAGGTAATTCTGCTATTGTTCAGGAGTTTGGTGTTCTCATGAATTTTGTGATTAGAGACTGCTTCCTCTTGTTAACCCCATCTCTGTGGAGGTCAGCATAAAAGCGAAGCGGCCGAGAATTAGCGATGCATATCCTGGCGAATATTCTCGCTGTCATTGACCAGCTTAAAAAAACCATCGTGAACAACAAATGTGATCAATTTAGGGCTCAGGAAGCATGCCACGGTGTTGACAGGGCCCTTCGTTTTTATGCTGACCTCTACAGAGATGGGGTTAACATGAGGAAGCAGTCTCTAATCACAAAATTCATGAGAACCCCAAGAGACCCTGCCCCATCGACCAGCCGTCCTGCCACCCCTCCCCAAGCAGCCAGTGATCCTAGCATCCCTAACCTTTTTCATTCTGATGACCCCAGTGACGATTCTGACTTCAAGGGATTCATGAGAGAGGCAGAAAAAACACAGCAAGATGTGGAAATATCTGCCTACAATGGTAGTGATGACTTAGGCCCCGCGGGGCCTCAGTAGCCAAGCCTCGCCCCGCCACCAGTCCCGTACACCACGCCAGTCTTCACATCAGTGTAAATGCATTTTTTTTTTTTTTTTTAAATATTTCTTACCTATGATGTTTTCTCATTAGGTGGATGTGCAGTGCGTCCCTGCGTGCAAGGCCTGGGGGGGCTGGGTTTACGATAGAAGAGTTGAGAGGTAGGATGGGACTTGAGTGTATTGGTGTTGTGATGAGGAGAGGTAGGCTGAGGTGGTTTGG
>JAGKTI010011872.1:5792-25551 GCA_018397915.1 Birgus latro | reverse complement strand
TATTATTATTATTATTATTATTATCATCATCATTATCCCCACCATTATTGTACAGTACGAGTCCTAGTTTATGCCCCTATATATGGAATTCCCATACTTGTTTACCCCTAAACCGCGGGTTGTCACTTTCATGACGGTCGGATGCAATGGATCATACCATAGGGTGTCACTTCAGTGACTCTATGTTTTTTTTTAATTCGCCCGGGCTTTCAGGTGATGACCTGTATCATCTATCAGCACTGCCAATGTCCAACAATAGTCAGAGCTGCTAATGTCATCAGTACTCCCATCCATTGTTGACAATTTAGCCATTGTCCCCATTCTAGACTCCCCTCCCAACCTCCCCTCCATTACCCTCTCGTGTCTTCTACTCAGCCACTCTGCGCTAAGTAAATCTTCCCCGGATTTTTCCACTGTTTTCTTCCATTGAAATGAGCCCTATGCCCTATTCTTCTACAAAATAATATATATATATAAAAAATAAGGTAATTGATAATGTCATACACCTGGAACTGGTTAATTTTCACTTGGCAACATCCAACCTGCACTCGTTCGCTAATTTCCCCTGCTTTTTTCCCCCGTGAAATATGCCGTATGAGCTTCTCTCGTAATATAAATGTATATAAGAAAGGAAGGGAGAAGCCTGAGTGATATTTATATTCACCTGGAACCATCTAATTTATTATGTATTGTCTAGATTTCCTACGACTTATTTCTTAGCATATACATTAGCAGCTGACATTTTCAACTCTTGGCTACCGAGATACGTACATCTCAGTTCACTGTCGTCCTTCAAGCTGGAGGCACGTCGCAGTTGTGCCCGTCCATTTCTGCCCCTTTTGCGTCCATTATAAAAGGTCCTGTGACCTCTACCCCTACTAAACATCGTGTGGGAAGCGGTAAAGGACTGTAGATATATATAAGTGTAATAAAGTACTAGAAATAATAAAGTATGAGTGTGTATATGAGTAAGAAATGACAGAATACCAGCGGCGAATTAGCGTGAGTGGGAGGCTCGTAAGCTGCTTGTATTTTACATTGCTTTCACAGTTTTTTTTTTTTTTTGGTGTATGGATTCCAAACTACTTGGAAATCATTGAATAGTGTTTCTAGTGATAATATCTGGCAGTGGTATTCATATTACGAGAAGCTGGGAAGTGTAAAGTGGAGACTTAGTTACCCAACTTCAGAAGTCTCCACAAGTCCTACGGTAGTCTACGAGTGCTAAAAAAAAAAAAAAACATCCCAGGAGAAAGCTGAAGGTATGTGCCATATGCATATGTAATTATAATATTCTAGGACTAATAACTGATTTTTGGCAAATATTTTTAAAAAGTCAGCCGGAGCGCGAATATCCCCGCGGGATGGGCACGGCGCGCCTCCGACAACCCCGGGGTTTAAGGGTTAATGTATATCTATTTAGTCTTTACCACATGGTAGAGATACATCTTTGAAAAGGCTTGTTGTTGTTACTATTACCTCACCAGGACGGAGTCCGACGAGATATTGTTTTTGGTCAAGTTTTTGTTTGTTTGCTTGTTTGTTTGTTAGCAACATTACGGAAAAACGGCTGAATGAAATTACATGAAACTTTCAGGATATGTGGGCACTGGTTCCCAAAGGAAGTTATGAAATTTTGGAGGTAATCGAGTGACTGTGAAAGGTTAAAATCAAGGTCACGGATTTTCAGCAAACTATGACTTGAAAACGGTTGAAGATATATTTCCTATTACAAAAATACAGGAACTCATAATGTGGACTTTTATTTGGCACCAAGACCTTTGAACCTGAGTGACCATGAAAGGTCAAACTCAAGGTCACGAATATTCAGGGGGCTATAATTCAAAATTGGTTGAAGACAGGTATTTACTATCACAAACATATAGGAAATCCCATATGGGTTTTTATTGGTCCCTTGACCTTTGACTGTTAGTAACCTTGATAGGTCAAACTCAAGGTCACGGATATTCAGGGGACTATAACTCGAAACTCATTGAAGATAGAGATATTTACTATTACCATAGTATAGGAAGTCTCATATGCGCTTTTATTTGGCAGCATGACCTTTGATCTTAAGTGACCTTGAAAGGTCAAATGTAGGATCATGGATTTTCAGAGGGTGTAACTTGAAATAATTTGCTCCATTGCCTTAGACTTTAACTGTGCACTGACACTACAGTAAATGGCAGAAAAGAGTCAGTATTTAACAGCAATAAAATAACTGCTGTCAGGCAAGGTTTGTTGTGTCTGGTACCAATTGTTGTTGTTGTTGTTGTTATTATTATTATTATTATTGTTACTGTTATTATTATTATTATTGTTTTTTTTATGCAAGGAAGAAGGAACCAAAGGCCATGGGCTCACATACTGTTCCTTCCAAGAAAAAACAAAAAACAATACAAAAGAGAGCCAAATTCAAGATCTATTCATTTTGAGATGCCTGGACACACTGCATTTGAAAGACTGGAGATCATAGGAAGTAGGGAATACAGACAGAGGAAGACAGTTCCAGAGCTGACCAGTTGCAGAAATGAAGGACTGGGAGTAATGGTTAACTCTTACATTAGAGAGTTGGACAGAAAAGGGATGAGAGTTTGTTGCTAGACGGGTACTACGTGCCGGTCGTAGAGGTGGAGGGATGCAAGCAGACAGTTCAGAGGAACAGTGACCGCTGAAGTAGCGATAGAAAAGAGATAACGATGCAACAGTGTGGCAAAGAGACAAAGGTTGAAGGGAATCAGTAAGAGGAGGAGTGTTAATGAGACGAAAAGCCTTTGACTCCACCCTATTGAGAAAAGCTGCATGTGGGGAACCTCCCCACACATGAGAGTTGTACTCCATACAGGGGCGAATAAAACCCGTGTACAAGGTCAACAACTGTGCAGGGGTAAAGAAATTTCGGAGTCAGCTTAGCACACCTAATTTCTTGGAAGCAGATTTCACAAGAGCTGTAATGTGTTCTTTCCAAGATAAATCCCGAGAGAATGAAACGCCAAGCATATTCATGGATGATGCAGGACTAAGCTGGACATTATTAAACATTAGTGGGTAATCCTAAGGAAGATTTTGTCAGGTTGATAAGTGTAAGAACTGAGTCTTTGATGCATTAAGAATAACAAGATTATTTTTACCCCAATCAGAGATACGAGCCAAGTTATTATTATTATTATTATTAATTATTATTATTATTATTATATGTGGTAGGTGCACTTCTTCTTGCATGCCCACTACCCAGTACCATTTATTTTGACCCCACCCACTCCTTTCCACTCGCCTCATCCATGTGTTCCAATGTGCTGAGTATTGTAAGAATGACTGCCGAGTTCTGAATCAAGTCCCAGATATTTTAAATGGGTCTTGGCTTAGTCATCCGTCAGTTCGACTCTGTTTACCCATCCCATTCTGAGAGAACTGAATCAACATATCTCACCTACCGCATTGACAGGGTTGACTTTTGACACATATCATGGACAATGACAGATATTACCTGAAACGATCTACACTGAGTTGAATCAGTCAGATGGACATAAAGGATCCTGAAAGGACCTGAGACACATGAACTGGCATAGGTCAATTGGTGTTCAATATGAGCTGAATATTACGTCAAACGGATCGAAGAATGCCTGGATATATCAGTCTGTCTTCGTACAAGTCGGCAGCCAAGATGGCAGATGATTACCTATTTGTTATGCTACACTTCCGTAGGTCGACTTTTCACCACGGAGACACATGAGCTTGAGTGGGGTTCTTTACAAGACCAGGTCTAGACACACAGCGGAAGAGACAGGACACAAAAACAAAGCAGAAACCCCACAACAAATATATTGTGGCCAAGTTACAATCTTCCAGAGACGATTCTGATATTACGATCATACACAGGTGCGGGTGGTACAAACAGGTCACTACAGAGTACAGATGTCGCCCGCAGACACGCGGGAACTTTCTGGTAATATGGCTACAGGACACAGGGCATAAACACAATACGTACACTCAGGGGTCGGGATATTATTTCGACCCTTCTTGGTAATGTGGGGGACTCTGACCTGGGACTTACTACTCCTGCTTTGTGTCACATCAGTGATGTCACCGCAAGGCAGGAGTATGCGCTCAGAGTTGGGGTAAGGCTCAGTATAGGGTACAACACTGTATAAGGGGTTACAATCACTCTAGTTGTGAGCTTCGACTTAGTCCGTCTGGTTTTACTGGCCTGGTGTATGTCACTGGCTGTTTTATGGGAACTCATATTGTGAGGTTCACCAGCGAGAGATATCTCATGTATGTTTATTCTGAGGTATGTGTCCAGGGGCCTGAGGGGCTATACACAGTAGAGAGTCTTTATCTCTGAGTTAACCCGTCCAGTCCCGACCGGTTTTTTACCCAGCCTACCCCCAGATCCCGACCGATTTTCGACTTTTTGTTTATTGGCTGAAACCTTCGCTTTTGGTGAGAAACATCGAAAATTCATAGATAAATCGCGATCCTCAGGTTAGAAATGTTGATACAGGTGTCACTCAACCTTACGTTTTCCTTCTTTTTCAGGGTACCTGGCTAAAGAAAACGAACTATGGGTGGGTTAACTAATTCAAGCCACTTTAAATTACGTATTTATTTTATTTATTTGGAACGAATGTATGTGTAGTACAAGTCTCTATTGGTTTTCACACAATAATATAGGCATTTGTAAGCATTGTTCACTCACCCAAAACCCCAGTATATGGCATCTTCCCTTACGACATTACCATCTCATCACTTCACTTCTGTTTGTTTCTACCTCTAGTTTCTTTGTTCCTTTGTCCTCCACCTCAGGAATCACTTTCACCATGAATTTCGTCACTGGAGAGACCGTGGGGCAACATACCTTTAATGGCCAGGTTACTGCTAACAGGTGAATTGCCCAGTGTGGGGGAAGGGGGAGTAAAGGGGGGTTAGATGGGGCCAGGCAGTATCCCCGCTTGACAGCAGGTAGAGGAAGGTCTCCCACATACGCCTACCAAAAATCACCCGCGAATGTTGAAAAATGTGCACACAATGGGCCTTGCAACTGAGTGACGTATGATGCACGTCGTTGGGTCTGTCCACGGAAAAAAGTAGCGACGTGCATCGTACGTCGGTTGGACTCGGAGGGTTAAAGGGCCAATTCTTCTTATCGTGTCACATTGACGGGAGTGGACTGTACTTAGGCTTAGCATATGCTGTAAGTGATGTGTCGCGTGTCACATGGACGGATTATACACACATAGGACTCTTGACGTATCTATATTCTGATATCAAGGTTCTTTATCTCTCGCTCATTACAGGGGCGTAAGGTGGCCAGATGTAATATGATTTATTAGTTCAGACTGGGGGGAGGTGAAGTTCTCTGTTTCTCGCATCACAGGGACGGGGTGGTGTAGCAGAATTACCCGTGTTCAAGTGATAACATTCGTGCGTTACGTGAACAAAGGAGGGAGTGAGGGTGGGGCACTTGACTCGTTCCAGACTCGAGTACTAGCCTGAAGGGCGAGGGATGTCGGGTCCACCGTAGATACTAAATATAATAGAATCTATGAGTCTTTTACTCACGTTGCATGTACAGACGGATATCTGGGTTGCACCTGAGGTCTTGCATGAACGGTGTCTCTGGGGGGAGGCGGTTTTCTCTTGCATGGACACTCAGGTAATGGTCACACACCTCTTTCTCTGAGATTTTCTCCAGGGCAGCGTGGTTGGAGGTCTACCCTCGTGGGAGCCCAGGCGGGGTATCTGGAGCTCCAGACTAGGGCCAAAAAGGGCGAGGATATGGGCCTGGCATCGCTGGCTCCTCGGGGTATGAGCTGGGCCGCCCTCATCGGTCGGGTCCTGCATAGGGGTCCTGGTTTGGCCCTGGGGCATCGGAGGGCTTGAATGCCCTGGGCCAGGGGTCGCTGTTAGGAGAGGGCTGCGGCAAGCTCAAGAAGCGGGAGTCGCCGTCAGGGTGGCGTTGCGGCAACCTCGGGCTGGGGGCATCACTGCTAGGATGGTCTGACAGCGCCCTGGAGATTGGTGCCTGCTCTTGGGGAAGCAGCCTAGGGAGGCTGGCAGGAGGGCTAAGACTCCGGGGCTCCAAGGGGGACAGTTTAGTACTCCTCCAGGAGCCGGTTCTACAGGGGTTCGCCCTCAGGAGTAACTGGAGAGGACCCAGCTCGGCCTTGAGGGTGGTGGTGGGCCGGACAAGGGGTGCCTACAGCAGGGGAGGGAGGCCTCCTTTAGAAGAGGAGAAGACGAGTGCCACAACCCTACAGGAGTTTGCAGCAGAGAGGCAGACGCTGGCCGGCCCTGACTCATACCCGAAACAGACGATGGCCTGTGTCGCGGTGCTGCCCTTGGGGGATGCTGCAGGAGAGGAGCAGATGATGGCCTGTGTTGTGGCCCTGCAGGGGGTAGCAATGGAGGAGCGGACAATGGCCTGCTCTATCTCGTACCCGACACGGACTACGGCCGGTGCCGCAGCGTTGCTCGGGATTAGGCTTGCAATCCAACTCCTAACCTGGCGAGGGTGTTTTTGGCTAGAGCCTAGGTGGCCCACACTGCTTACCTGGCGCGGCGTTGATTGAGAGCCAGTAGGGGGAGGAGTGTGAGATTTTGCAACCAAAGATGTTGGATAATTCTTCCCAGATGTGGCTGGTGAACTCGGGGGCATTGTCTGAGTGTATGGGTTGTGGAATGCCAAAATAGGGGAAGACATGGAGGACGAGTGCATCTGCTATGGTGATGGCAATGTGCTCTTTAGTGGGGCACGTGATCAGGAATTTTGAGTAGACGTCGACAAGTGATGATATATTTGTAGCTGGTTTTTGGTAGTAAGGGACTGACAACGTCTACTGATAGTAACTGCCAAGGTTTATGAGCAATTATTTTTCCTGATGGGTCGGGAGTGCGGGTGATGTCTTTTCCTAGGTTGCAAGCTTGGCAGGCCTGCGTAACTTGCTTGGCGAGGGCTGTGGTGTTGGGGGCCCAGTACATGTCTGAGAAGACTTGGTTGAGTTTTTTATTCCTAGGCGAATTCCAATATTCGAGTGGAGGTGGGTTAGTTATCAAGGGAAGTATCTGGATCAAGTACAATATGCCCAGATTGTGTGAACAGGTGATCTCCTTGGCAATACAACTTGTTGAACTGTTGTGGTGGTATCCAGGTGGGGCGGTCTTTAGCTTCCCAGAACTGGATGAGTTTGGGCTGGCCTAGGATGGACTGTATTCGAAGGTGTGAGAGCGCATCCTCGCTGGTGTGTAGTTTACCTGGTCGGTATGCTATCTCATAATTAAACTCTTCAAGGGTATCCCGCCAGTGGATGAGTTGGGAGTTTTGGGTAGTTGATTGTCAGAGCCATTGAAGTGACTGATGATCAGTGTCATGACCTGGGTGTCCAACAGGTAAGCTCGGAAATGCTCGAGCATCCAAATAAATCCGAGGCATTCCCTTTTCATGACAGCATAGTTCTTTTCGGCTTGGTTGAGTGTGCCGCTAGCACAGGCTATGATATGCTCGTGCCCATCTTATACCTGAGCCAGGATGGCGCCAATAGCCACCAGGGACACATCAGTGTAGAGTCTAAATGGGAGGTTGTAATTAGGGAAGGTGACGATAGGAGCGGAAACCAGTTTGTCTTTTAAGGTACTGAAGGCAGTTATCTGTTCCTTGGTCCAAAGGAAGGGTTCACCTTTTCTTGTTAGGTCGTGTAAGGGCTTGGCGATGTTTGCGAATCTGTTTACAAAACGCCTATAGTAGGATGTGAGTCCGAGGAAGGTGCAGATCTGGTGTACGTCAGTGGGCAAGGGTAAGTCAGCTATGGCATGTAGCTTCTCAGGGTCAGGTGAGGTGCCGCCCTCGGAGATGATATGCCCTAGGATGGCTACTGATTTAGCTGCTGGGACACACTTTGAGGGTTTTTGTTCTGCCTGGCGAATACGTTAGAAGACTTGTTTTAGGCAGTGGAGGTGGTCAGCCCAAGCCCGGCTCTATAGAATAATGTCGTCTAGGTACACCAGGCAGACTTCCCAAGTTAAACCGCTGAGGACGGATTCCATGAGGTGGGAGAAGGTGGCTGGCTCATTGCACAATCCAAACAGCGGGACATTGAACTGATAATGTTTGCCATTGCTTGTAGAAAAACAGTTTTGCCTTGGTTGTCCGGGTGAACTGGGACCTGCCAATAACCTGACTGGAGGTCTAGGGTGGAGAACCAAGTGGATCCGTGGAGTGAGTCTAGCGAGTCGACGACCCTGGGAAGGGGGATGGCATCCATTGTAATCACGTCGTTAAGGCGTCGATAATCGATGCAGGATCGTTATGTGCCATCTCTTTTCTTTACTAGTACTACGGGGGAGGACCATGGGGTGGTGGAAGGTGATATAATGCCGGGATCAAGCATTTCTTGAACTTGCCGGTCGTCCTCTGCTCGTTGACTAGGGTTTTTGCGACGGGATGGTTGTCGGATGTGTGGCGGGAGGCGGTAGCTCGATCGGTAGAGAGTTGGCTTGCTGTCCCGTGGGACCCAGGTTCGAATCCTCGCTGGTTCAGGGAACAGTTTAAGGATTTGAATTTCATTAAATCAGGCTTTACTGATCTACCAGAAGACCCACCGACATGTCGTAAAAATGACCCCGCTAAAACCAATACACCAGTCCTGTATGAGACAGCCCTAGCATGTATTCAATATGGACGGTGGGTGTTAAGCCCGGAAGTGGTGACATGTAGATTGTAGGAGGACGACTGGGCCTTGATAGCAGGCTGTGAAGCCTATGCCCAGAGTCGGACACATCTCTATCTATTCTATATACCTAGGCTGCTTCCCCCAAGAAAAGGGAGGTAGCCGAGACAGGTCAACACACTACCAATTTACTCATCCACTCATACACATTCATTCGCATCTTAGCCCCACAGGGGAGAAGGGACAGATCCTCACCGCACCACATCGCACGAGGGTCAACCACGCAGTGCAGTCAGTGACATCCGCAGCAGGGCCCGACAGCAAAGCTGGTTTACCCCTGCCACATCATAATGGATCCAGCCCCTTACCTGCACCTGACCTGATCAGCTGATCAGACAAAATGCAGGAGAATATCCTCTCAGGGCTGCGTCATCATTTATTCATTCACAATTTCTCTCCATTCATTTCTATCACGCACAGCCACTCTTCCTTGCTCAACAGACAACCCTCTCGCATCCAACGCTCTCTTCACATTGTCCATCCATCCTATTCGTGGTCTTCCTCTCAGTCTTACGCCTCTCACATCAGATCTAGTTATCTTTTTCACCAATCGCTCATCATCCATTCTCTCCATATGCCCAAACCATCGCAACACCCTCTGTTCAACTCGATCAGCCATCTCCCGAACAATTCCAGTTCTCCTTCGCACTTCATCATTTCTCACTCGATCCATACGCGTCACTCCACACATACTCCTCAGACACCTCATCTCCATTACATTCAAACTTTTCCTCTCTGCTACACCCATATTCCATGTTTCAGCCCCATATAATGCAGTCGGTACCACAACACCCTCATACAGCCTTCTCTTTACATCCATTCTGAGTGAACGACATCCAAACACTTTTTTCATTCCTCCTAGCACCTTTCCAACTTCATTCATTCTAAACTTCACTTCTGCATCTATTCTTCCATCCGCAGCAACATGTGACCCTAAGTACTTAAAACACTCAACCTCCTCAAGCAACTCACCATTCAAAACTATAATCATCCTCCTACCATCTATCAACCTCGTACACTTCATCACTTTACTCTTATTCTCATTTATTTTCAGTTTCCTCCTTTCACACGCCCTTCCAAACTCCTCTACCAACTGTCTCAATCTCTCCACTGAATCAGCCACCAGTGCAGTATCATCCGCAAACAGCAGCTGCTTCAGATTCCACTCTTTACCATCATTCACCAGACTCAGTCCTCCATCTAACAATCTTGCATTCACCTTCCTTACAACACCATCCATATAAATATTAAACAACCAAGGCGACATCACACATCCCTGCCGCAGCCCCACTCTCACGGGAAACCAATCACTCACAGTATTTCCCACTCTTACACACGCTCTACTATTTACATAAAAACTTTTCACTCCTTTTAGTAACCTGCCATCAAGCCCATTCAATCTTAAAACATTCCACAAAGCCTCCCTATCAATTCTATCATATGCTTTCTCTAAATCCATGAATGCCCAAAACACATCCTTACCTTTCGCTAAATACTTTTCACACACCTGTCTCACAGCAAACACCTGATCCACACATCCCCTCCCTCTCCTAAAGCCACACTGCTCATCACCAATCACTCCCTCTGTACCCTCTCTAACTCTCTTAATTAACACTCTACCATACACCTTACCTACCACACTCAGCAGACTTATACCTCTAAAACTAGTACATTCATACTTATCACCCTTACCTTTATACAATGGGACCACACAAGCACTTGCCCAGTCAACTGGCACCATACCTTGCACAAAGCACACATTCAACAATCTTACTAACCAGTCAACAATAGTTGCTCCACCACATTTCAGGCATTCCACAGCACACCCATCCATACCTGCAAGGACACATAAAAAAAAAATGTGTGTTGATTTCATGGGTTAGGTAGGTGGTGTGCCCTATGCCATTGGGCCCCGTCGTAAAGAGATCCTGGAAATCCAGGAGGAGTTGGTGCAAGGTTGTGGCTTGATGCGGGGAGAGGTGGTCGGGTAGGGGAGGGAGAGAAGGGGAGGGCTGGGGGTTTGGGGGGGGGGTTGTACAAGGTTCCGGATCTTCGAGGTTGCCGACAACTAAACCTTTAGGCAGTGTGAGCGGAGTTGCCGCCAAATTGGCTATTTTCACTGGCCCTACTGTGGGGGGAGGAAAGTGGGGGATATAAGGCATGCTGAGAGAGCTCCTGCTGGTAATGTCGGGGAGAAGAGTACGGAAGCTCCAGAGGGCTTATTAAGATGGAGCCATACCTCATGTTGGGGGGGAATGGTGAGAGTGGAAGCAGTGGTGGGAGGGAAGGTGGGGAGTGGGGGCAGGGTGGGTGGTGGTGGTAGTGGGGGGAATCCTTGCGCATGCACAGGGGGGGAAGGTAGCACGGGGTGGGGGATCGTTGCACATGTATAGTGGCTGAGGTGGGTCATGTGGTTGTTGAAAGTGTAGCTGTCTCTTGTACCAATCAGTGCTGGTATGGAGCTTTTGGAGGAGGTCAAGACTGAGGTAGCCATGAGAGGCACAGCACGCCGAGTCAAATATGATGAAGCGGTGTTGAGCGGCCGCTTGTTGGTGTGTTTTGGCTAGTAAGGCTGGAGTTTCCCCACGTATAGGCAGGGGACCATCCCCTGTGTCTACAAGTTGGGCTGACGTGGGGAGTAGGGGTCCAAAGGCAGATTTGTTTCGGGAGTAAAAATGTGTATAGAGGCATGACCTGGCTGCTCCCGTATCCACCAGTAGTCTCTCCTTGACTCGGTTTAGTTTCATTTTATTCTAGACTGGGGGTTGGTATTTCTGTGGGGTGGCCCCCGCCACTGTGGGGAGGTGTGTGGGCAGGCCTAAAAATCCAGTGTGCTACAATAGTCTTCCTCCATTGCCTCGCCTCTTTCTCTTGGGTGTTGGTTGTTGCCGTTGGTGGGGGAAGGGTTTGGGTCAGCTTAGTCTTCGTCTACTGACGAGATGTTGCAGTGCCCTTGTAAGTTGGATCTTTGCCATGAGGTTTTTAATTGATCCCTGATGTCATGCAGAGGGCACCTGCTACTGCACACGGAGAATTCCCATGGGTTGATCGATATGAGGTTCGAATTCCAATTTTGGGGGGGCCGTTTCTTTGTGGGGTGTGCCCTTGGTATTGTGGGGTTGGTTGTAGGGCTGGGTCGGGATGGGGTCACTGTCAGGGGAGGGCTGCGGCAAACTCCAGAAGGTGGAGTCACCGTCAGGGTGGTGCTGCAGTAACCTCGGGTCGGGGGCATCACTGTTAGGCTGGTTTGGCAGCGCCCTCGAGATTGGTGCCTCCTCCCAGGGAAGCGCCCTAGGGAGGCTGGCAGGAGGGCTAAGACTCCGGGGCTCCAAGGGGGACCGTTGTAGTACTCCTCCAGGAGCCCATCATACAGGGGTTCGCCCTCAGGAGTAACTGGAGAGGACCCGGCCCGGCCTTGAGGGTGGTGCTGGGCCAGACAAGGGTGCCTACAGCACGGGAGGGAGGGCCTCCTGTAGAAGGGGAGCGGACAAGTGCTGCAATCCTATGGGAGCTGGCAGCAGATGGGCAGACGATGGCCGGCCCTGCCTCTTACCCGACATGGATGATGGCTTGTGTCGCGGCACTGCCCTTAGGGAATGCTGCAGGAGAGGAGCGGGTGATGGCCTGCTCTTGCTCATACCCGACACGGACGAGGGCCTGTTTTGTGGCCCTACAGGGGGTAGCAACGGAACAGCAGACGATGGCCTCTTCACTCTCATACCCGACACGGATGATGGACGGTGTCACGGCGTTGCTCGGGATTGAGCTTGTAATCCTGCCCCTAACCTGGTGAGGGTGCTTTCAGCTAGAGCCTAGCTGGCTTGCACTGCTTACTTGGTGCGGCGTTGGTTGAGAGCGAGAGGGGCATCGGGAAGCCAGGCAGGTGTGACAGGTAAGGCTGTGTCGCCCAGAACTGCGCTGTGTGAATTCTACCTCCCTGTCAGGTCCTCCCTGGTTGGGTGTAACACTGTCTGCTGCGGGCGATCTTATGCTGTTTTTCCTTGTCTTAATTTCTCTTATTTCATTAGTTGCTCTTATTTCACCACCCTCATTATCAAAAAGTCACATCCCCGTGGCTGGAGGTGATATATGTCTATCAATTGTGTTTACTGGATGGGTGTAAGGTCTTTGAGTACGGCCATCCAGTGTAGTGTGGTCCAGTTTGGTGATAAGTCGGGGACTGGTAAATAGGCCACACGGAGCGTGGAGGAGAGGTGTGTATTATGAAGGAGGCAAAAAAGGTGTTGCGCGCCTCGTACACGATGGTGCCGTCCATGGCGTGAGAGCCAGGTAACCCGTTGGATCCACATGGTGGTCGGATTGATGGATGGTGGCTGAATGCTCGCCATGGGTTTGGAGGGCCCAGTTTTATGCGTGAGCGTGGAGGGTGGCTAGGTTGTCCCCTTGGGGATTTGAGATGGTGGCTGCCTCCACTGCACCTGGTGTAGGTGTAGGGTGATTGGGGCGGTGTTTGTTGGGGCTGTAGGTGTTTTGTTGGTGTAGGGTGAGGCGTGGGGGTGGATGCGTAGTGTGTAGGTGGGCATGAGATGTGGCCAGACAGAGTAGTGGTGGTGTTGGGTGTCAGGGGTGAATGTGGTGTGGGGGTGGGGGGGGGTTGATGTTCCCGGTTGTGTGGTGCAGCCACTGGCTGTTAGTGGTGAGGTGGTGAGAGAGGCGTCAGGTCCATGTGAATGTGGGGGCACCGCATTAGTGGGGGCAGGTGTGGCTGAAGGTGGCAGTGAGGTGCTAGGGGAGGTTGGAGGTGTATGTGAATGTGGAGATGCCGCCTGTGATGGAGTGTGATGCGGCATAGGGGAGTGTTAGGTGGGTAGTTGGGGAGTTACAGGGCTTGGTGGTCTGGTTGGGTGTGTGTGCGTGCAGGGCTGTTTGGTTGGCGTGGTGGGTGAGGAGGACGGAGAAGGGGAGGTGTTGTGCGGTGGTGAGGACGTGGTGGAGAGTGGCGGCGTGGTTGATGGGGATATCTTTTGTGCAAGGAGATACCATCATCGCGGGGGCAGGTGTTTATCCCCTGTTGAATAATCTTTACGTGGGCGGGCCAGTCTTCATCTTTTTTGTCTTGAATTCTCGTCCTCACTTGGTTGAGGAGGGTACGATGACTCCTTTCGCACACTCCGTTTCCTTGGGGCCAGTAGGGGGAGGAGTGTGAGATTTTGCAGCCGAAGATATTGGATAATTCTTTCCAGATGTGGCTGGTGAACTCGGGGGCATTGTCTGAGTGTATGGCTTGTGGAATGCCAAAATAGGGGAAGACATGGAGGACGAGTGCGTCTGCTATGGTGACGGCATTGTGCTCTTTAGTGGGACACGCGATCAGGAATTTCGAGTAGACATCGACAAAAGTGATGATATATTTGTAGCTTGCTTTTGGTGGTAAGGGACCTACAACGTCTACTGATAGTAACTGCCAAGGTTTGTGGGCAATAATTTTTCCTGATGGGCCGGGAGTGCAGGTGATGTCTTTTCCTAGGCTGCAAGCTCAGCAGGCCTGTGTAACTTGCCTGGCGAGTGCGGTGGTGTTGGGGGCCCAGTACATGTCTGAGAATACTTGGTTGAGTTTTTTCATTCCTAGGTGAATTCCAGTATCCGAGTGGAGGTGGGTTAGTGTATCAAGGGCAGTATCTGGATCAAGTACAATATGCCCAGATTGTGTGAACAGGTGATCTCCTTGGTGATACAACTTGTTGAATAGTTGTGGTGGTATCCAGGTGGGGTGATCTATAGCTTCCCAGTGCTGGATGAGTTCGCGCTGGCCTAGGATGGACTGTATTGAGAGGCGGGAGAGTGCATCCGCTTTGGTGTGTAGTTTACCTGATCGGTACGCTATCTCGTAATTAAACCCATCAAGAGTTTCCCACCAGCGGATGAGTTGGCCGTTCTGGGTAGTTGATTGCTGGAACCATTGAAGTGACTGATGATCAGTGAGATAATCGTGACCTGGGTGCCCAACAGGTAAGCTCGGAAATGCTCCAGCGCCCAACTAATTCTGAGGCATTCCCTTTTCGTGGCAGCATAGTTCTTTTCGGCTTGGTTGAGGGTGCAGCTAGCACAGGCTACGATATACTTGGCCCATCTTGTACCTGTGCCAGGACGGCGCCGATAGCCACCAGGGACACATCGGTGTTGTGTCTAAGTGGGAGGTTGTAATTAGGGAAGGCGACAATAGTAGTGGAAACCATTTTGTCTTTTAAGGTATTGAAGGCAGTTATCTGCACCTCGGCACATAGGAAGGGTTCGCCTTTTCATGTTAGGTCATGTAAGGGATTGGCAATGTTTGCGAATCTCTTCACAAAACGCCTATAGTAGGATGTGAGTCCGAGGATGGCACGGACCTGGTGTACATCAGTGGGCAAGGGTAAGCCAGTTATGGCACTTGGCTTTTCAGGGTCAGGTGAGATGCTGCCCCCGGAGATGATATGCCCTAGGATGGCTACTGATTTAGCTGCTGGGACGCACTTTGATGGTTTTAGTTTTAGTCCTGCCTGATGAATACATTCGAAGACTTGTTTTAGGCAGTGGAGATGGTCAGCCCAAGCCCGGCTCAATAGGATAACGTCGTCTAGGTACGCCAGGCAGACTTCCCAGGTCAAACCGCTGAGGACGGATTCCATGAGGTGAGAGAAAGTGGCTGGTGCGTTCCACAGTTGCACAGTCCGAAGCAGGACATTGAACTGATAATGTTTGCCGTTGCTTGTAGAGAAAGATGTTTTGCCTTAGTCATCCTGGTGAACTGGGACCTGCTTATAACCTGACTGGAGGTCTATGGTGGAGAATGAAGTAGATCCGTGGAGTGAGTCTAGCGAGTCGTCGATCATGGGGAGGTGGGTGGCATCCTTTGTAGTCACGTCGTTAAGGCGTCGGTAATGTGTCATCTTTTCTCTTTACTAGTACTACGGGGGAGGACCATTGGCTGGTGGAAGTGATATAATGCCGGCATCAAGCATTTCTTGAACTTGCCGGTCTTCCTCTGCTCATTGATTAGGGTTTTTGCGACGGGATGGTTGTCAGATGAGTGGCTTATGTGTGTTGATTTCATGGGTTAGGCAGGTGGTGTGCCCTATGTCGTTGGGCCCCATCGCAAAGAGATCCTGGAAATCCAGGAGGAGTTGGTGCAAGGTTGTGTCTTGACGCAGGGAGAGGTGGTCAGGTAGGGGAGGGAGAGAGGGGGGGCATGGGGTTTGGGGGTGGTTGCACAAGGTTCCGCTTCTTTGAGGTTGCCGACAACTAAACCTTTTGGCAGCGTGAATGGAGTTGCAGCCAAGCTGGCTATTTTCATTGCCCTACATGTGGGGGGAGGAAAGTGGGGGATATAAGGCACGCTGAGAGAGCTCCTGCTGGTAATGTCGGGGATAAGAGTACGGAAGCTTTGGAGGGCTTAATGAGATGGAGCCATGCCTCGTGCTGTGGGGGAATGGTGAGGGTGGGAGCAATGGTGGTGGGGAAGGTGGTGTGTGGGGGCGGGGCATGCGGTGGTGGTGGTGGGGGGGGAAATGCTTGCGCATGGGGGGGGGGGGGGGGGGGGGGGGGGGGGGTCGTTGCACTTGCATAGTGTCTGAGGTGGGTCAGGTGGTTGTTGAAAGTGTAGCTGTCTCCTGTAGCAATCATTGCTGGTATGGAGCTTTTGGAGAAGGTCAAGACCAAGGCAGCCATCATGGGCACAGCACGCCGAGTCATATATGATGAAGCGGTGTTGAGCAGCTGCTTGTTGGTGTGTTTTGGCTAGTAAGGCTGGAGTTTCCCCATGGATAGGCAGGGTGCCATCCCCTGCATCTACAAGTTGGGCTGAAGTGGGGAGTAGGGGTCCGAAGGCCGATTTGTTTCGGGAGTAAAAATGTGTATAGAGGCATGACCTGCCTTTCCCCGAATCCACCAGTAGTCTCGCCTTGACCCCGTTTACTTTCATTTTATTGTAGACTGGGGGTTGGTATTTCTGTGAGGTGGCCCCTGCCACCGTGGGGAGGTGCGGGGGCGAGACTAAAAATCCAGCGTGCTACCGTAGTCTTCCTCTATTGCCTCGCCTCTGTCTCTTGGGTGTTGGTTGTTGCCTTTGGTGGGGGAAGGGTTTGGGTCAGTTTCGTCTTCGTCTACTGATGAGATGTTGCGGCGTCCTTGTAAGATGGATCTTTGTTGTGCGGCTTTTAAGTGATTCCTGATGTCGTGCAGAGGGCATCTGGTACTGCACACAGAGAATCTCACGGGTTGATCGATATGAGGTTCGAATTCTCTTTTTGGGGGGGGCCCATTTCTGTGTGGGGTGGTATGGTGGGGTTTGGTGGTAGGGCTGGGTGGGGGGGGGGGTGGTTGTGATTTAGGGGGTTGTGGGGAGGGTTTGGTGGGGAGTTTACTTACTACACTTATGTGTTGAGGAGCGGGGCGTGCGGCAAGAAGGCCATGGATTAGCTGGATATCTTTATCCATATCTCTGGTTGGGTCTTGTATTGTGAAGTGATCCTTCACTGTACCCGGGAGTATTCTTAGTAATGTATTGAAAACGTGCTAATTCCGGGTTTCAGTATTAGCACCTGGGAACGCGGCAGTTACGAGTCGTCTCGCTTGGATTATCATATTGTCCAAGTCGCCATTGAATGAAAGGAAGTCAGGTTGAGATAATGCTTCAACTGCTCCTACCGAGAGGGATATTGTCTCCGTAAGATTTTTACAAATCTTTCCCATGGTAGGTTGGAGACTGATTTGGGTGCAATGTTAGCTACAGCTTTACCTAAGTGAGGGAGGGTGACTGCAATTTTCTGTTGGTCATTTTCGAAGCCGATGTCGAGTATCGGTTTGTCCATTTCCAGGTATGTGGCAATATCATATTGCTCTGGGTCGAACTTTGGCAGTGATATGTGGAGTTTGGCCGCCATTTTGCTATACATTGTCTGTCTCTTGTTGTTGTTGATCGGATCGAGAACCACTGCTAGCCACCAGTGTTATGCTACGTTTCTGTGGGTCGACTTCTCTCCACGGGGACACGTGAGCTTGAGCGGGGTTCTTTACAAGACCGGGTCTAGACACACAATGGAGGAGACAGGACACAAAAACACAGCGGAAACCTCACTACAAATATGTTGTGACCAAGTTATAATCTTCCAGAGACGATTCTGATATTACGACCATACACAGGTGCGGGTGGTACAAACAGGTCACTACAGAGTACAGGTGTCGCCCGCAGACACGCGGGAACTTTCTGGTAATATGGCTACAGGACACAGGGCATAAACACAATACATACACTCAGGGGTCGGGATATTATTTCGACCCTTCTTGGCAATACGGGGGACTCTGACCTGGGACTTACTACTCCTGCTTTGTGTCATATCAGTGATGTTACTGCAAGGCAGGAGTATGCGCTCAGAGTCGGGGTAAGGCTCAGTATGGGGTATAACACCATATAAGGGGTTATAATCACTCTAGTTGTGAGCTTTGACTTAGTCCGTCTGGTTTTACTGGCTCGGTGTATGTCACTGGCTGTTTTATGGGAACTCGTCTGTCACTGGTAAGCCTCGCAATATATCTCGTGTATGTTTATTCTGAGGTATGTGTCCGGGGGCCTGAGGGGTTATACACACTAGAGAGTCTTTATCTCTGAGTTCAAGGGCCAATTCTTCTTATCGCGTCACATTGATGGGAGTGGAATGTACTTAGGCTTAGCATATGCTGTAAGTGATGTGTCATGTGTCGCATGGATGGAATATACACACATAGGACTCTTGATGTATCTACATTCTGATATCAAGGTTCTTTATCTCTCGCTTGTTACAGGGACGTAAGGTGGCTAGATGTAATACAGTGTATTAGCTGAGACTGGGGGGGGGGGAGTTCTTCTCTTTTTCTCGCGTCACAGCGACAGGGGGGGTGTAGCAGAATTACCCTTGTTCGAGTGATAACATTCGTGCATTACGTGAACAAACGGGGGAGTGAGGGTGGGGCACTTGACTTGTTTCAGACTCGCCTGAATGGCGAGGGATGTCGGGTCCATCGTAGATACTATGTATATTTGAATCTAAATCTTTTACTCACGTCGCATGTACAGACGGATACCTAGGTTGCACCTGAGGTCTTGCGTGCTCGGTGTCTCTGGGGGAGGCGGCTTTCTCTCGCAGGGACACTCTGGTAATGACTGCAGACCTCCATCTCTGAGATTTCCTTCGGGGTGGTGTGGTTGGAGGCCTACCCTCGGGGGAGCCCAGACGGAGTGTCTGGGGCTCCAGACTAGGGCCAAAAAGGTCGAGGATGTGGGCCTGGCACTGCCGGCTCCTCAGGGTATGGGCCGGGCCAAGCCCTCGTCGGTCGGGTCCTGTACAGGGGCCCTGGTTCGGCCCTGGGGCGTCGGAGGGCTTGAGTGCCCTGGGTCAGAAGTTGCCATCAGGGGAGGGCTGCAGCCAGCTCCAGAAGGGGAGTCACCTTCAGGGTGGCGCTGCAGCAACCTCGGGCTGGGGGCGTCACTGCTAGGCTGGTCTGGCAGCGCCCTCGAGATTGGTGCCTCCTCTCGGGGAAGCACCCTTGGAAGGCTGGCAGGAGGGCTAAGACTCCGGGGCTTCAAGGGGGACCGTTGTAGTACTCCTCCAGGAGCCCGTCATATAGGGGTTGGCCCTCAGGGTTTACTGGAGAGGACCCGGCCCAGCCTTGAGGGTGGTGGTGGGCCAGACAAGGGGCGCCTACAGCAGGGGAGGGAGGGCCTCCTGTAGAAGAGGAGCTGGCAGCAGAAGGGTAGATGCTGGCCAGCCCTGCCTCGTACCCAACACGGATGATGGCCTGTGTTGCGGCGCTGCCCTTGGGGGATGCTGCAGGAGAGGAGCGGACTAATGGCCTGCTCTTGCTCATACCCGACACGGACGATGGCCTGCTCTTGCTCGTACCCGGCTCGGATAATGGCCCGTGTCGCAGCGCTGCAGGGGGTAGCAACAGAGGAGTGGACGATGGCCTGCTCGCGGCATTGCTCGGGATTGGGTTTGCAATCCCGCCTCTAACCTGGTGAGGGTGTTTTTTTTTTTTTTTTTTTTTTTTTTTTTTAA
>JAGKTI010011871.1:0-25552 GCA_018397915.1 Birgus latro | reverse complement strand
AACGCGAAAAAGAATGACGTCGGCAAAAAAACGTCAATACTTTCCGCGCCTACTGTATATATATATATATATATATATATATATATATATATACATACACACACACCCTAACTCAGTCACACAAGATTCACACTGTGGTGTGTGTAGTATCCTGTTACAGGAGAAAAGCACTGTTGCCTAATGAGCGTAAGAACCTCGTATTTACGTTAAGAGAAGCAAGCTTGAGGGAAAAACTCCGAGACGACAGTGAAAAATCCTGTACTCAGGTCAAACTGAGCGAAAGTTTGCTACATTTACATTGACAGCTAATTGTTATGTAGCGTGGTGTATGTGATACACGGTGTAGGTGTAACAGTTGTAGTGTAACTGTACCTACGTGTAAAGCAATAATAATAATACAAATTAATTCAATAATAAAGGTGACGAGGGCAGAGGAGAAGAGGTGGCAGCGTGCAGCAGAGACAATCAGTGGTCCTGGACATCTGCTTCACCCAGCAACTGTACCTGTGGAATGAGTCAAGGTGGAACATCAATAGTGTCAATGTGAGAATTTGTACTAAATTACAGTTTCATCCACCCAGCAATCAATCCATACAAAACAGAAAGTACACTTTAGCTGAAAATCAGTTAACAGCAAGTTTCGTACATAGGAGGTCACCATTATTTCCTTAATAGTTGCCCTTTTTAACCTATACTTACGCTTAATAAAGGGCTCGTCGTCGGTGTCCTCGGTTGGGATCGCCGCAACTGCCCGTTTGTCATTGGTGTCCTCGGTTGGGATCGCCGTGACTGCACACTTATAGCTATACTTACTCTTACAGAGGGCTCATCGTCAGTGTCCGCAGTTGGGATCACCGCGACTGCCCGTTTGTCATCGGTGTCCTCGGTTGGGATCGCCGTGACTGCACACTTATAACTACACTTATTTCTACAAAGGGCTCGTCATCAGTGTCCGCGGTAGGGATCACCGCGACTACCCGTTTGTCCTCGGTGTCCTCGGTTGGGATCGCCGTGACTGCTCGCTTATAACTATACACTTATTGCTACAGAGGCTTGTCATCGGTGTCTGCGGTTGGGATCGCCGCGACTGCCAGTTTGTCCTTGGTGTCCTCGGTTGGGATCGCCGTGACTACGCACTTATAACTAACAAAGGTAAGTTGAGAATCCCTATGCAAACTTGGGCATGTCGCATTTTTACACCCTGCATGGGTGTGAACACTCATGTGGATTTTGTGTATTCTCCAGGAATCCTCAGAGAGGCCCACAGCTCGAGACACACCACAAGGTAATTCAAACAGCCTCAGATTGCCTCTGCAGGGTCTCGAACTTCCCTCTTTACCTACGGTACATACAATATGTACAAGCCCTACGCTTACGACTAATAAGGGCTCGTCGTCTGTGTCCTCGGTTGGGATCGCCGTAACTATGGGCTTATGAGCTACGGTACATATGTATGTACAGACCCCAGACATATTATGTCCTGTGGGGCCAACGAGTGAGACGTCAGGTCTGCACCCACATTACCACTGCCCTCTCTCTCACACGACTCAGAGATTATGGGCGTGGATTCAAACGGCGCAGGAAGGAAACTTTCCTGAATGGTGGTACGTCGACACACATTGCAGGAGTTCACAAAACTGTCTATTTCCTGTCCCATTCCTGGCCAGAAAAAGTCAGCACGATACGGCCTTTGGTTTTCCTTTTGCCCATATGACCTCCTGATGCTGAACAATGACCCCATTCTAATACTGCTTGGCGGTAGTTCGCGGGAACGACAAGCTACAGTCGAACCTCGCCCTCGAGTGTTCGTGACTCACGGTAGAGCCGTCCTTGTTTGCGAAGGAACCTGGCTCGTCCACCACGTGAATACTTGGTCACTTTACCCCTTTGTTTCTTTCGCACAATAGCAAGGGTCGGGTCAGACTGTTGTTCTTGGACAACATCTTGGCTACAAATCAGATCTTGCGGCAATGCAATGGCCACTGGGGCGACACGATTTGGAGCCTTGGCCATGGCTCGTGTTACTGCAGCCGAAGTCTGAGTAGTGACGTCTGCGGTGCAACTAGACTTGGCACCTAGTATGTTATCTATAATAAGGTCAGACATAGGTTCTTGCATGACAACTGCAAGTGTTGAACCTGTGTAAAAGGGAGATGGTACCTGCATATGTGCCTCAGGGAACAATCTCACTGATCCGTCAATAAGCTGAGCTCGGGCCTGTCTGCCTGTATATTCTTTAGGACGAACAAGACTCTGCCTGACAGTGCAACATGAGGAACCATTGTCTCTCAGAACATTAACAGAAACACCTCCCACAAACCCTGGCTGAACAAGGAAGGCACTGTTACCTGTGGGAGGGCCTGTGGAGGAAGCGGCCAGCCATTGATAAGGCTGCATGGCACTCAACTTTTCATACGTGACAGGACTATATGCCTGAGAGGTTGTACCTGAACTAGGTGCACGAGAAGTCGTACCTGAACTAGGTGCATGAGGAGTTGTACTCACCATCTGGGGAGCAGGAACACTGACGGCCTGTGGAGGAGAGTTCACCATCTGAGGGGGACTAGTGAACTGTGAAGGAGGACCTGTGCTGGTGGGGACGGCACCATCATGTGCCTGTTGGGGAATGAAGGCTGCGTTTGCCTCCTGTCTCCGATACACTGGGGCTCGTGCTGAAAAGGTTTGTCCCGGTGGTCGATTACGTGGCTGATACTGGTGCTGCTTGGGATACTGCTGCTGATTAGGGTACTTGTTGTACCTCTTCCAGTCAGGTTTCTGTGTATTCTGCCCCTGGTCCTTCTGCCATTTGCTTGGACCTTGGCCTTTATTCTGAGAACGGCCTTGATGCTGGGGTTCAGTCTGAGATTGCTTCCCAGACTTAGCAGTATCTGTCCTGTTCCAGGACTGCTGCTTACGAGTTTCATACCCGTACGCACTAAAGAAAGCATCAGCCTTTTCCACCATTTGGTTTGCATCCTTCACTTCGGACATCTTGAGCTGGGCCATAAGCTCAGCAGGCCACGACTTTTCCAGCTGTGTGCGCAGCACGTGGTCGATCATTCCCTCTCGCGTGCTGGGAGTCTCGTCCTTCTCCATTCACTCACCTAAGTATGCCATGAGACGGTCAAGGAACTGAACAGCTGTCTCCTTTTCCTGGAGACACGCCTTCATGAACTGAGTCCTAGCATGATCAACGGTAAGACCGTACACTTTGATGAGTGCGGTCTTCATCATCTCGTACGTGAGATTATCTCTGCAAATTCTGTGGAGAATGTAGAGGGAAGGGCCCTTAAACAGGCTAAGGAACTGAAGCTGCTTAGCTGCCTCATCCAGATCGTACAGCTTTGCCATGTCTTCAAAACGAGCTATAAATGGCTCGATTTGCTCGCCTTCCTTATAAGAAGGAAGCTTGAGACGTGGAGTTGCTAGAACAGGTGCTGAGAAAGCGCTAGCGGAACTTGGGTTAGCTGCACCCGATGTGCCTGAAGCCAAGGAGTCTCGCTTCAGCTTCAGCACTTGAAGCTCGTGTTTTTCACGTGCCTCACGCTCGGCACGCTCGTGTTCACGTTCTCTCTCACATTCCTCATGCTCTGCACGCTTGTGTTCTTCACGTGCCTCGCGCTCGGCACGCTTGTGTTCACATACTTTCTGCCGTTCCTTGTACTCACGTTGTTCCTTCTCTTGATCGCACTGAATTTTCCGCTCTTCACGGGCAGCATTCTCACGTTGCTGCCCGTAATTGCAGCACGACAGGACATAATCTCGAATTTCCTGGGGGGTAGTAAGCCCCACATCCTTGGCTTCTTGCACGTATGTACTGGATTCCATCATGCTCAGTTTGAGACTGAGTGACTAAAGTGAGACTGATATGCTGTCTGGTGTGCAGCAGTCTACCTAAGTAAGAGTGAGTGAGTAATTTGGTAATAATTTCAATCTAGGAGTTTATCCTGGAATGAGGTCGCCAGATGTCAGGGGGAAAATGTAATATTGTATAACAGCTGTATACAGTGTATTGCTATGTGTGCTAGGGATGACTATCGAATCGATTATTACGAGAGAATAGACTCGTGAAATCAAGTGGTGATTTCACTTTTATGCTGGCTTACTTCGCCAATTCTCTAGAGTCGAGAATTTATAGACTTTCTCAACAGTACACAGCAGAGACTAAACGCTCAAGTAGGCTGTATTACTGTACTGTTAGCCTCTGAGAAAGTTAGTTTCTCCCCTTAACATTAAAAAAAAAATAATAATAATAATAAACAGGATCTTGGCTGAGCCGAACTCCTAGCTAGCACAACGGATTTAAGGATTAATACCAAAAGCTGGCCTAAGTACCAGTTGTGATTAATATAAGGAGTTGTGCTAACGTGGAGTAGCAAAAGTGTACTAAATATGTGGGGAAATCAAACACGACTGTTACATTTAACAAAGCTCAAGAAAACGAACTGTAAATTTATTGAATACAAGAAAATAAATTTACGTTACATGAATCAATTCAAATCAAAGAAAGGGAATGCACTCACTGAAACACTCAGACAAATAGCTAAATAACCCAAAAACTTAAGCCTAGGAAAAACAAAAGAAAATACTGATCGGTATAGATGAGACCGTGCTGCTGTAGTCGATCACCAAGCTGGTGGGAATACAGGCCAATTCAAGCTGAGACCTGAAATCGCTAAGAAAAGTGATCGCTCAAGCCTTCGTACGGTGCAACCAGACACTCCGAGACTAAGAAACAGACTAACTGTGGTTTTGAGTGTCCGACGTGAGGGCGTGTGAAAGGGTGTGGCCGGGTAACGGCCAGGGAGGCAGAAGCGATAATTCAGAAATCATCGCTCAGGGGAATGTATTGTCTGTACATAAAGACAATCACTCGCGAAAGAATGACGAAAGTTTTGACAACCCGATGTGAATACAAGCACACGAGCGGACGGTTGAGAGAATGAGCAAAATCTCGTGCATTTCAGAATCATTCGTTGCTCCCACAAAATCACTCGATGTCACGATTTATGTTACATAATTTCAGGATGTAGAAAATTCGTGACACAGCTATGTGCCACTTCTAAATTAATTTGTATATATTTACATCTCTAATAAGGCTGTGTAGTGTTATGAATGTTTTTATTTTTTTATTTTTATAATAGCAATGATTTTGTATAAATACAACAATACTTGGCAGCTTTGCTGTCTGACGTTGCTTTCCTCCGAGCATGGGGACAGGTGACACGGTCAGGGACAACCGTTCTAATCCAAAGGTCAGGTCATTTACTCTCTGGCTGCCAGACAGACAGAGAGGCTTCTCCACGTTGAATAATTCATCACACCCTATAGCCTTATTATATAAATAAATCTGCACAAAATTTATAACATTCCTTTTATTGTGCAGAGAGAGAGAGAGAGAGAGAGAGAGAGAGAGAGAGAGAGGCTTCTCAAATTCGAATAATTCATCATACTGTATAGGCTTATCAACACAAAATGTATAGCATTTCTTTTATTTTGCAGAGAGAGAGAGAATCCAATAATTGACCCAGTAGGAAACTGACCCAGTAATCTGACGATTGACTCTGTACATGTGGAGGAATCCCCCGGAAAGGTCAACCCCAAACGCTTAGCACATACTGGAAAGACTATAGTGATCGTGACCTCATGGTATCATCCTTTTTGTCTTGCTCTTCCTCTGTCACTAATGGGTACTCCTTCAGTTGCCTGTTGCAGTAGTGCTGCTTGTTGGCCTCAATGACTCTCTGGTCTGTGGGTTGTATTAAGGAGCTGGTGTTCGGTGGCAGGAAAAGCACCTTGATTCTGCCCCCATGACCCTGCAGCACCTCTGAGATGGGATGTGCCAGGGCATTGTCAATAAGAAGGATGGCCTTGGCATCCTCTTAGGGGATGCCCAGCTCATTCATATGGAAGTGGACGATGGGAGGCATGAAATGCTGGTGGAACCACTCACAAAAAGCCTTCTTGGTGAACCATGCAGTCTTGTTCCCCTTCTAGATGACTGGCAGTTTTTCCTTAATATTCCTGAGAGCCTTAGGCTTTCATTCATTGGCCATGACCATGGATTTGAGCCTCTGGGAGCCATTGGTGTTGGCACAGCAGAAGTTGGAGACATGATCCTCAGCTGCCTTACTGTCTGGGATGTGACTTTCTTGCCTAGTAGCCTGAGTGTTAGAGGGCATGGACTTCCAAAACAGCCCTGTCTTTTCTGCGTTATAGAGCTGTGAGAGGAGGCCAGACTTGCTGAGGATTTTCTGGAGCTCATGTTTGAATGGCTCCACAGCTTCATGGTCCACATTTGCACTCTCCCCCACAACTTTTTGGTTGGACAAGCAGCATATGTTCTTAAAGAGCCAGCTGGAACTTTCCTTAAAATTCTCAATCTTGAGATGTTTTGCTGTCCTTCCAGCAGCATTCTGAATGTCCACGCCTCTAACGGGTACAGTAGCAGCATGCTTTTGTTTGTACCTCATGAAAACACTGGCATCTAATGTGATGTGCTTGGCTGACCTGTTCCTTGCTTCACCTTCTTGGCAATACTGGGGTCCTCTAAGGTAAGGACATAAGCACAAATCTTGTTCTTTTTGATGTTGTAGAAGGTGCTTGATTTCATATCACACTCGGTGCATACTGAGCGCATGGAGGCCCCATCATCCATTCTCAATAAAACATTGAGCTTATCATGAAGGCTTAGTCTTCAGTTTCTACTCCCTACTTCCTGAAGAAGCCTTGGTTCCAGGAGCAGACATGTTGAAGCACAGTCTGGCTATCTGTCTATTGCCAGATGCCTCAATCCCGTAAGGGATGGCTACAAACTAATTGCCTCCATGTCACCCTGTCCCCTGCCATTTCACTGCCCTCCCCCCAGCTTACACCTCCCCCCAGCTTACACCTCCCCCCTCTCATATACTTCTCCACTCCATCCCTCCATCTCATCCTCGGGCTCCCCTTCCCTCTCCCCCCATCCACCTCATTCACATACAGTCTTGTTAGTCTCTCGCTCTCCATCCTCTCTACATGGCCAAACCACCTCAGCATATTTTTCCTAACACTTTCTATCACATCCACACCACAATACTTCTTTTCCTCATTTGTCAGTCTGTCTCTCCAGGTAATTCCACATCTATCTATGTATCTATTGCCAGACGCCCCAATCCCGCATGGGGTGGCCACAAACAAATCGCCTCCATGTCACTCTGTCCCCTGCCATTTCACTACCACGCTCCCAACTCACACCCCCCTCTCTCATATACCTCTCCACTCCATCCCTCCATCTCATCCTCGGCCTCCCCCTCCCTCTCGCCCCCTCCACCTCACTCACATACACTCTCCTCATCAATCTTTCACTCTCCATCCTCTCCACATGCCCAAACCACCTTAACGTGTTTTTCTAACGCTTCCCATCACGTCCTCAACCACACCACAACGCTCCTTCACTTCCTCATTTGTTAGTCTGTCTCTCCATGTGACTCCACATGCTCCTCTCAAATAACTCATTTCCACTGCTCTCACTCTTGACTTCTGTCCTTCCAACAGGGTCCAAGATTCACTTCCATACGTCAGAGTTGGTATCACAATACTGTCATGTTCCATGCTCACCTCCCTGTTTCTTATCACTGCTTTCAACGATCCAGCAACCTTCCTTCCCTGCTGCACCCTTTCGAGCACTTCACCCTCCAGACTTCCATCCTTACTCATCACACTGCCCAAGTACTTAAATGCACTCACATTCTCCATATCCTTCCCATCCAATCTCACTGTACATTCACTGGCTTCACTTCTCTCAAAGACCATCACTTTACTCTTCCCTACATTCACCTTTAGATTCCGTTTCTTACACACTCTCCCAAACTCATCTACCAAGCCTTGCACCTCCCCTTCATCTTCACTCAACAACACAGTATCATCTGCAAACAACAGTACAGGGAGTTTCCAAACACTGCCCTCTCTCACTAGGGCCGCTCCAGCATCCACTGCCCGACCTTGTATCTTTTTTATAACCCCATCCATGTACAGATTGAACAACCATGGAGATATGACACATCCTTGTTTCAATCCAACCTTCAAATGGAAAGATTCACTCAGTTTGCCATCCACACACACTGCAGCCTTAGCACCCTCATACATACTCTTCACTGCCTTCAACAACTTCCCATCCACTCCATATATTCTTAATACCTTCCACAAACCTTGTCTATGAAGCACAATAAATACCACATGCTCCTCTGAAATAGCTCACATCCGTTGCTCTCACTCATAACGTGTGGCCTTCCAATAAGGTCTAATCTTCACTTCCATACAAAAAAGTTTGTACCAGTGCTTTCAAAGAACCCACAGCCTTTCTTCCTTGTTGTACCCTTTCAAGCATTTCATCCTCCAAACTTCCATCAGTACTCATCACACTACCCAAATACTTAAATGCACTCACATTTTCCATTTCCTCATCATCCAGCCTCACTGTACATCCAGTGACTTCATTCTCCAGAGGACCATAACTCTTCCTTACCTTAACCTTTAGATTCCATTTTTTTCACACTTTCCCAAATTAATTCACCATGCCATTCACTTCCCCTTCATCCTCACTTAACAATATAGTATCATCTGCAAACAACAGTACAAGAAGTTTCCATATGATGCCCCATCTCATTAGGGCTGCTCCAACATCAGCTGACCTACCTTGTATCTTTTCTGTAACCCCATCCATATGCAGATTGAACAGCGATAGAGACATGACACATCCCTGTTTCAGTCCAACATACAGATAGAAAAATTCACTCAGTTCACTATCCACATATACTGCAGCCTTTGCACCCTCATAAATACTCTTCATGGCATTCAGCAGTTTTCCATTTACTCCTTATATTCTTAATACTTTCCACATTCTTTGTCTATGAAGCACAATAAATACATAAACCACTTAAAAAGTGCGCAACACTTTGTCACAATCATGAGCAAGGGAGGCAAATATGTATCACGTTAGCTCGATCGGTAGAGAGTTGGCTTGCAGTCCCGAAGGACCCAGGTTCGAATCCTCGCTGAGGCAGGGAACAGTTTAAGGATTTGAATTTCATTAAATCAGGCTTTACTGATCTACCAGGAGACCCGCCGACATGTCGTAAAAATAACCCCGCTAACACCAATACACCAGTCCTGTATGAGACAGCCCTAGCATGTATTCAATATGGACGGTGGGTGTTAGCGCCGAAGTGGTGACATGTAGAGGTTAGGAGGACGGCTGGGCCTTGATAGCAGGCTGTAAAGCCTATGCCCAGAGTCGGACACATAAAAAAAAAAAAAAAAAAAAACTATGGTGGTGGTGGCAGGACCTGGGCAGGGGCTTGACTTACTGACTTTCCCAATTTCATGTTAGAATGAGAGAAGTGTTGCATCACAGTTGCATGTTGTCTTGCCGAGTTTGGATCTCCAGTAGACAGCACACTGCTGACAAGAGTTCTTTTCCAACATTTTATTATTTTGGTGTTTTTTCAAAATTTAAAATAATTTTTTACAGGAATATTTTTTTGCTTTTTTGTCAATCATATTTCTGAATAAAAGAATCCCAGCTAAAAGGAGTTTTACTGTAGCTGGCATCTGTGGATGTAAACTTATCAATAAAAGAATGACAAGAGCTCCAGTAACATCTATATTGAAAGTAGTAGTATTGTAATTTAGTTTTTATGTAAAAGCAAAAGTAAGCCCTTGAAGTTGTTTTTGTCGTTAACTTCATGAAGCAATAAACCATAATTTAAAATCTGTTAATAATTAAAGTACAGGTATATATATTTATATTATATCCCGACACATGCAAGCATGTTGGAGCCTTCAAAAACGAAAATGAAAACGAATATATACAGGGTATACACATTTTAAGCTACTCACAGCCTGTCAGCACTTAAGTTTATTTTAGAGGATGCTTAACCATATTTCTTCATCCTCCTCTTACAGTCGTTCTATTTTATGAAGGCGGTTTGGGTGGGGGGATCAGGGACCTCACACCGCTAGCTGAGTTGCCACATTATCCCCATCACATGTGTAATTACTCCTGCTCAACTCTTTGTCTCTCTCTCACTCTCCTATCTTAAGCTAGTAACTGCTGTACTTATAAATAAATTTTAAATTCTCTGTATAGATGTAATTCAGCTATAAAGCTGTAGTATTGAATACATCTCATAAGACTTATCAGCGTTGCTTTTGCGACGTCAAGTGGTGACACGAGGGATAGCCCTGCGTGTGCAGGTCATACTTGGTCAGTCTCCCTCCATGGAAGGTTTCCCATCAACCCGCTCTCGCGTTCTCCACAATCAAGCCAAAGGAATTATTTACAATGTGAATAAGTATTTCTTAGATGAAAAGGCTAACAACAGATGATTAATAGATCCCTCAAGAGCAGTTACTCGAACAGCGGAAGCAACTAACATTGGTGAAAGGACACTGCAAATAAAGAAATAAATAATAAAGAAATAATATAAATAAGGAAAATAATATAAATAAAGAAACTAAAATTAGTAGTTAATATAAATATGAGAGAGAGAGAGAGAATAGAGAGAGGGGAGCACGTGTGGTGGCGATGTGGCAACTCAGCTAGCGGTTTGAGGTCCCAATTCACCCTACCCAAACCACCTTCATAAAACAGAATAACTATAGTATTTTTGAATCACATGTATTGCATTATAAATTCAGCATTTCTCTTTTGGCCATTTGGAGGGAGGGAAGTAGCATTATTAGATGGTGGATGTGGCAGTGATTTTGCATGTGAATTATAGCAGTAAGTCTGATAAATCCTTTGTTGTACAGGCAAGTCGCCTATGGCGCATGCCACGGTTTTCTATGACACGGCAAGGTGCCAGACTCAAAAAAATGAACCACACACATAAACCATACCGATGGCGCAGGCGCGGCAAGGTTTGAAACACGCTGGCAAATTCCCCTGGCGGTCGGCACGCTCCCTTGTTTGTGAACAAAGAAGATGGCGACCACTTCAGCTCCAACTGTGGACTTTTTCTCTCTTATGAGGAGGTTAAACTTCACTAAATTCATTTTGTTTAGTAATGAAACATTAATGATTCTTTGGGTATTGTGACTAGTTTATAGGTTTGTTCGTAAAACCGCTATGAACGGGTTAGTGACAAAGCACCAGTCTCTGAGCTAAGACGAAGGATAATGCCTCCCATCATCATCATCACGTATATAAGAATGATTATTATTGTGTTAAATGTGAGTTTTGTTGACACTTGAGCATACAAACTTTATCAAATAAACTTCTTCAATCAGTACTTGACCAGGCAGCCTCCGCCATCTTTAATGTTTTGGTTGGTCATCTAATCTATGTCTGCTTGGCCAAGCTTTTTTTTGCTCAATCTGCGGAGTGTGGTGTTGCCCAAGTAGACACAAGGTTGATCACCCTCCTGTTTTTTGTGCCTCTTGTTATGTGTAATACATGCATTGACTGATTGCTTGATTGTGTGCATGTGCAAAGTGGGGAAAAATGGAGAAAAGTGGGGTTAAAAGTGGGACTTTGGGTGAACATCCAGAACTAAATACCATCTTTCCCATAGGTTTAGTTATTTCTGTGGCACGGTCGTGGTCCAGACCCAATTAGCCGTGCCTTGGGCGACTTGACTGTATTTGTAATAGAGCAACTAGGGACAGCTACTGCATTATAATGACATCTGTAATTCATGTACAGTATTCATCTGAGTTGTCTTCTCTGCAGCAAATGAAACAACGCCTGGAGGATATTGGATCAAAACTGGAGGTTTTGTACGACAAGCTTAGAGCAGGGCAGGTAGGTTTTATTTTTTCAGTTTCCTCCCCCCATCTTGTGCCACCCTATTTTTCATTTATGGGGTTTTCTAGTTTTGCAGGCCATTACTTTTATCAGTTTTTCATTCCCCAGTATTTCCATTTGTAGGCACCATATGAAGTAGCATCAGGCTGCTTATAACACAGTGCAGACAGTAGAAAAAAGAAACATCCCAGACTCACTTAGTGGGTGCATTACTTCTGTCTCCCTTTATAGGGCTTCATGAGGCATGATGACTCCCTTGAAGTTATGAATGACCCATCCCTTCTTTTAAAATGAGAACTTCAGGAATTCATTCATGTCAGTTTGTGGGGCTGTCTAGATCCCATGCACCATCGTAATCTTTTGGGGTGCATATATCTGCAATCACCTATTTCTTGTTTCCGTATTTTGTATTTCTGTGCATATCTGTACCTTTTTCTCCATCTTTGTCAGTGAATTAGAGTGATGAATAGGGTATATGTGATTGAATTTGATGGTGTGAAAAGTTATAGTTGGCCAAGGAGGTCGATAAAAATGGCAAATGAAAGTGTGAGAAAATAATGTATTGAGGTTGATTAGGCCAGGGAGTTGATGAGGGATCAATTTGGTTGAATGAACTTCATACAGAGGAGCCCATAACAAAAATTGGTACCCCGTTCCCCCTTTTTTAAAGTCATGAGATTGCCTCTGTTTTATTGGTACTATGAGGTGCATGTGTGTGGAAGGTTATGCCTTTGGGATGGAATCATGATTCTGAGGTCATCATTGATGAATAACTGAGTGTGTGGCCTATTTCAGTGAACATGCTATTAGTTCGCAACTTATGTTCTACTTGTTTCTTGCTTTCTGCATCCTACCTTACCTTATCTTTAGGCAGGAAAAGAGGTCATGATGTTGATGATGATCATAATAATGATAACAGTGTCGATGATGACTATGACGATGATGTACCATTGGTCTGCCATAGGGCTGTCCATCTTTAATATGGGTCCTGTTTAACTTGTGCCAGTATGGTAGTGTTTTCTAAGGTTCTTATTTAATATAAAAATTTACATTATACATTATGTATTATCCACTCATTCAATGTAGTGCTGCTTTAGGTGTCTGCCATTTCCTCCCTTCCTTTCTCTTCCATCTTTCTTTCCTTCTCCTTCTGCCTACAGGTGACTTTACATTCCCTCTTCTGTCTCTGTTTCCTTCTGCCTGTGGGTGACTACACAGTGGCAAGCCAAACGGTTTCCTGTATGCCAGGAAACCATTTACTATTCTGAGTGGTAACCATATAACCAAATTATGTGCCTGGTGGTCTAGTGGGTAATTATGGGACTCCAATTGGATTGAGCCTGTGTAGGTTTATACCCAAGGGGTGGTTGGGGTTTATTGCTTATGTTATGCCTCTAAGGGATGAGTGAGGCTGGTCACTGTCATCTTAAATGTCAGGTCCAACTTGCCTAGTCCCAGGGTCCTACGCCTCTCATGGGGTGACATATGATTGGATGATGGATGGATGGTTTATGTATCATTTGAGAGGAGCATGTGGAGTCATGTGGAGAGACAGGTCGACAAATGAGGAAGTGAAGGAGCATTGTGGTGTGAATGTGAATGTGATGGACAGCATTAAGAGAAATACTTTGAGGTGGTTTGGCCATGTAGAGAGGATGGAGAGTGAGACATTGTCGAGGAGAGTATATGTGAGTGAGTTGGAGGGGGGGGAGGGGGAGGCCAAGGATGATATGGAGGGATGGAGTGGAGAGGTATTTGAGAGAGGGGGCTGTGATTTGGGAGGAGGGCAGTGAACTGGCGAGGGGCAGGGCAACATGGAGGCTATTTGTTTGTGGCCATCCCTTTTGGGATTAAGGCATCTGGCAATAGATAGATAGATAGACATTATGTAGCACCAGTGGCAGCATGTGGTGCATTTTAGACATGCTACTCATTGCCCATTTACTCTTATCTCAAGCTTCTTAAGTATGTTGCAATACACATTTTATTATATCGCCGTTCCCAAAGCAAAGTGGCGTATCTCAATTTTTGGCATTTTTGAGATATTGCTACTAGCGTGATGCTAAAGTGGCACCAGATGAGAGGTGGGGTAGGTGGTTGACTGAGAATTTTCAAGAGAATAAGAAAATGTTTTGGAAGGAGGTGAAAAGGGTGCGAAAGGGAGAGGCTGGGAAGGAGGACCGAGTAAAAGCAGAGCATGGAAGGATGTTAATTGAGATGGATGCAGTAAGGAAGAGATGGGTGGAGTATTTTGAAAGATTGTTAAATGTAGAGGAGGAAAGGGAGGCTGAGATTGTGGCAGATGGAAGGGTGCAAGGAATCGATGTGTTGGGAGAGTTGAATGAATTTTTGATCACGATGGAGGAAGTGCAAGAGGCAGTAAAGCAGATGAAAACAGGGAAAGCTGCAGGTATGGATGGGTGTGCTGTGGAATGCCTGAAATGTGGTGGAGCGACTATTGTTGACTGGTTGTGAGATTGTTGAATGTGTGCTTTGTGTAAGGTATGGTGCCAGTTGACTGGGGAAGTGCTTGTGTGGTCCCATTGTATAAAGGTAAGGGTGATAAGTATGAATGTACTAGCTTTAGAGGTATAAGTCTGTTGAGTGTTGTAGGTAAGGTGGATGGTAGAGTGTTAATTAAGAGAGTTAGAGAGGGTACAGAGGGAGTGATTGATGATGAGCAGTGTGGCTTTAGGAGAGGGAGGGGATTTGTGGATCAGGTGTTTGCTGTGAGACAGGTGTGTGAAAAGTATTTATCGAAAGGTAAGGATGTGTTTTGGGCATTCTTGGATTTAGAGAAAGCATATGATAGAATTGATAGGGAGGCTTTGTGGAATGTTTTAAGATTGAATGGGCTTGATGGCAGGTTACTAAAAGGAGTGAAAAGTTTTTATGTAAATAGTAGAGCTTGTGTAAGAGTGGGAAATACTGTGAGTGATTGGTTTCCCGTGAGAGTGGGGCTGCGGCAAGGATGTGTGATGTCGCCTTGATTGTGTAATATTTATATGGATGGAGAGAAGTGAAGCCAGTGAATGTACAGTGAGATTGGATGGGAAGGATATGGAGAATGTGAGTGCATTTAAGTACTTGGGCAGTGTGATGAGTAAGGATGGAAGTCTGGAGGGTGAAGTGCTCGAAAGGGTGCAGCAGGGAAGGAAGGTTGCTGGTTCGTTGGAAGCAATGATAAGAAACAGGGACGTGAGCAGGGAAGTGAAAAAGTTGTTACATGACAGTATTGTGATACCAACTCTAACATATGGAAGTGAAGCTTGGACCCTGTTGGAAGGACAGAAGTCAAGAGTGAGAGCAGTGGAAATGAGTTATTTGAGAGGAGCATGTGGAGTCACATGGAGAGACAGACTAACAAATGAGGAAGTGAAGGAGCGTTGTGGTGTGGTTGTGGATGTGACAGGAAGCGTTGGGAGAAATACGTTAAGATGGTTTGGGCATGTGGAGAGTGAAAGACTGATGAGGAGAGTGTATGTGAGTGAGGTGGAGGGGGCGAGAGGGAGGGGGAGGCCGAGGATGAGATGGAGGGATGGAGTGGAGAGGTATGTGAGAGAGGGGGGTGTGAGTTGGGAGCATGCTAGTGAAATAGCGGGGGACAGAGTGACATGGAGGCGATTTGTTTGTGGCCACCCCGTGCGGGATTGAGGCGTCTGGCAATAGATAGATAGATAGATAGTGTTGTAAGGGAGGTGAATGCAAGAGTGTCAGGTGGAGGACTGAGTCTGGTGAATGATGGTAGAGAGTGGAATCAGAAGCAGCTGCTGTTTGCAGATAATACTGCACTGGTGGCTGATTCAGAGGAGAGATTGAGACACTTGGTAGAGGAGTTTGGAAGGGTGTGTGAAAGGAGGAAGCTGAAAATAAATGAGAATAAGAGTAAATTGATGAAGTGTACGAGGTTGGTAGATGGTAGGAGGATGAATACAGTGTGACCTCACTATAACGGACTAATTGGGGCCCAAGCCAGTCCGAAAAATGCGAAATTCCAATAAAAGCGACATCCGGACTTACCCCTGCTAATCCAGACTTTTTTCGATATATCAGACATTAGTCTGGATTGCATCAATGGTTTTCACCACCATTGCAGTATTGTACTGTGTTTTACCTTCACTATATTAATCAAATGGCATAATAATACTGTACTGTGTACTGAAAAACATGTCTTTTACTTGTCTTATTGTGGTGAACATAGCTGAAGTGGTCATGCAGTCCGGACTGCTTTCTGGCTTTATCGGACTTTTTCCGATATGTAGGAGTTTAGTCCGGTAGCTCCTCGAGTCCGATAAAAGCGAATTCCGGTCTATTGAAGTCCGTTATATCGAGGTTTTACTGTAGTTTTGAATGGCGAGTTGCTTGAGGAGGTTGAGTGTTTTAAGTATTTAGGGTCACATGTTGCTGTGGATGGAAGAATAGATGCAGAAGTGAAGTTTAGAATGAATGAAGTTGGAAAGGTGCTGGGAGGAATGAAAAAAGTGTTTAGATGTTGTTCACTCAGAATGGATGTAAAGAGAAGGCTGTTTGAGGGTATTGTGGTACGGACTGCATTATATGGGGCTGAAACATGGAATATGGGTTTAGCATAGAGGAAAAGTTTGAATGTAATGGAGATGAGGTGTCTGAGGAGTATGTGTGGAGTGACACGTATGGATCGAGTGAGAAATGATGAAGTGCGAAGGAGAACTGGAATTGTTCAGGAGATGGCTGATCGAGTACAGCAGAGGGTGTTGCAATAGTTTGAGCATATGGAGAGAATGGATAATGAGCGATTGGTGAAAAAGATAACTAGATCTGATGTGAGAGTTGTAAGGCTGAGAGGAAGACCACGAATAGGATGGATGGACAGTGTGAAGAGAGCGTTGGATGCGAGAGGGTTGTCTGCTGAGCAAGGAAGAGTGGCTGTGCGTGATAGAAATGAATGGAGAGAAATTGTGAATGAATAAATGATGACTCAGCCCTGAGGGGATATTCTCCTGCATTTTGTCTGATCAGCTGATCAGGTCAGGTGCGGGTAAGGGGCTGGATCCATTATGATGTGGCAGGGGTAAACCAGCTTTGCTGTCGGGACCTGCTGCGGATGTCACTGACTGCACTGCGTAGTTGACCCTCGTGCGGTGTGGTGCGGTGAGGATCTGTCCCTTCTCCCCTTTGGGGGTAAAATGCGAATGAATGTGTATGAGTGGATGAGTAAATCGGTAGTGTGTTGACCTGTCTCGGTTACCTCCCTTCTCTTGGGGGAAGCAGCCTAGGTATATAGACAGATAGATAGACTACCGGGAGAATCCTTGTGGTGAGATCTGTCAATCCCTCGGAAGTGCCGTATCTCTACGAGCCTTAGTTTCCGAGATGCACCATGAGCTTATCAAAAAAAAAGATGACCGTTCACATCACATTGAGTTACGCCCATTTGTTATGATACAGGACAGTCACTGTCAATGTGTTGAATGGGCGTATGCCAAGATATGCCTGTTTGTCTTACCTCAGAGGTTTATTGATACATTTTTAAATGAGTTGCACATACATCCCATGTTCGTCCAGCTTTCTTTCTATAGATAATACGCCGAAGAAAACATGTTATTGTCATCTCAAAAACCACACAGACAGGGGCAGATGGAGAGCTCTTTCATGCTGTTATTATCGGTAAGGTTTTGTGCTTTTTCAGCTCATTTATAGTTCTAGTAATCATCAGTTACTCTATATATGCTGTAGATGACAGTGACAAGGAATAGATTTTTTTTTTTTTTTTTAATGTGTCCGACTCTGGGCATAGGCTTTACAGCCTGCTATCAAGGCCCAGCCGTCCTCCTACATACCATACACCTCTACATGTCACCACTTCGGCGCTAACACCCACCGTCCATATTGAATACATGCTAGGGCTGTCTCATACAGGACTGATGTATTGGTATTAGCGGGGTTATTTTTACGACATGTCGGCGGGTCTCCTGGTAGATCAGCAAAGCCTGATTTAATGAAATTCAAATCCTTAAACTGTTCCCTGCCCCAGCGAGGATTCGAACCTGGGTCCCTCGGGACTGCAAGCCAACTCTCTACCGATCGAGCTACCGCCTCCCCTTAGATTGATAAAACCTGTAGCTTGCATCCATTACATTCAAGAACATATTGTAAGTGTAAACTGGCAAACACACGGCACTCACGTGCTAAAGAACTGAGATACGATCATTCAGCCGGTTAAACCAGTGAGTAGCAAGAAGAAATTTGCTAGCCCTAAGCCAATGACCATAGATCCAATAGAAAACCTTGTGCCTGAAGACTTTATGGTGGAAGGGTCAGAGAGAGAGGAAGGGGCACAACCTCGCATAGCAAGAAGTGAAAATAAGAAAAAAAAAGGCACATGAAAACAGAATCAGAGGTGAAGAATATATCAGTCCCAAGACAGGAAAAACTGTTTCTGCTAGAAATACTTTAAGACCTAGATGCAGTGGTGTTGGATGTACCAAACTAGGTAGAGAATGTTCCTCATTTTCAGAGGAAGAAAGGCAGGATATAATTCAGGCTTTCTGTGGGAGTGGTAGTCTTCAGTTGCAGAGAGAGAGTATATTGTCCGCTTTGTGCAACAAGCAGATGTAAAACAGAGAACAGTGAAAAGCCACATATCAAGGAGATCCAGTTCTTTTTACTACCACTTGCCAAAGGGTGGTCAGTCTTTTCCAGTGTGCAAAACCATGTTTCTGAATACATTCAACATTTCAGAAAAAACATTGCAGATAGCTCTGAGTAAAAGGCAGTCGACAGGTACTATTGAGAAGGAGAAAAGAGGAGGGAGGCCAGAAATATTTCTAGAAGATGATAAACGAAGAACAGATGCAATTCTGAAACACATCAATAGATTCCCAAGAATGTAGTCACACTACATTCGCCGAGATTCCAAGCGAGATTACCTGCACCCAAATCTCAATAAACAGATAATGTATGAAATGTTCAAAGAAGAGTATACATCAAAAGGGATTTCTGCATCTTACTCAACCTACTGTAATATCTTGAAATCACAAAATATTACATTTCATAACCCCCAAAAAGACATGTGTAAAATATGTGAAAATTACAGAAAAGGGGATGCAGAAAAAAAGAAAGAACTTAAGGAACTATTTCAGCAACACACAAAGGAGAAAGAGCTGTGCGACTAAGCAAGGCAAAAAGAGAAACTGATGACAATGTTGCAGTGGCAGCATTTGATCTAACAGGTTATTTATCAACCACAAACTAACGACAATCGGCTGTTCTATAAGAGGAGATTGGCAAACTATAATCTGACTGTGTATGAATTGAAAACTAGAGAGTGCCATTGCTTTACCTGGCATGAAGGACTGGGTAAAAGAGGTTCTTCAGAAATTGCAACATTCCTGAAAATGTATTTAGACCATCTGAACACTGCTGAGAAAAATGAGGTAATTTTGTTTGCAGATGGATGTCCTGGACAGAATAAAAACTCATTTATTGCAATAATGCTATTGCAGTACGTCAGCAGATTGGAAGTCTCCATCGAACAGATCTTGCTGCTTTATTTTGAGGCTTATCATGGCCAAAATGAGGGAGATTCGGCACATAGCGTGATTAGAACAGCATTAGGGAATGCTGGAGATTTGTATGTGCCCTCACAACTTGTCCCAGTTTTCGGACTGGCAAGGAGAAAGAAACTTATAGCGTACACATGCCACAGACTGCTGACTTCCTTGACTTTAAGTTACTGTCAAAAGATCTTCGAATCCTCTACGTTAGATCTGATGATCAAGGAGGGACGGTGGACTGGACAAAGATGACAACGACAATGGTGAAGAAAACTGAGACCAATACAGTCTTCTTCAGGTCTCTAGCCCTGAAACAGCGACATCCACAGAGTGTAACTGAGGAGCCTCCTAAGTTGTATTCAGAACCCCCCAAAATAGCCAAAGACAAATATGATGACTTATCATCACTGTGCCAAGGTGCTTTCCCAGTGGTTAGGGTGCCTGAATATGTTAATTTTTTTAAGTCCTTGCCACAGTGAAACTTATAACATCTATCTATCTATCTGTTGCCAGACGCCTCAATCCCACACGGCGTGGCCACAAACAAATCACCTCCATGTCGCTCTGTCTCCTGCCATTTCACTACCCCACTCCCAACTCACACCCCCATCTCTCATGTACCTCTCCACTCCATCCCCCCATCTCATCCTCGGCCTCCCTCTCCCTCTCGCCCCCTCCACCTCACTCACATACACTCTCCCCATCAGTCCCCCACTCCACATCCCCTCCACATGCCCAAACCACCTCAACGTGCTTCTCCCAACGCTTCCCATCACGTCCACATCCACACCATAAAGCTCCTCCACTTCCTCACTTGTCAGTCTGTCTCTCCATGTGACTCCACATGCTCCTACCAAACAACCCACCTCCACTGCTCACACTCCTGACTTCCGTCCTTCCAACAGGGTCCAAGCTTCACTTCCTTATGTTAGAGTTGGTATCACAATACTGTCATGTAACAACTTTTTCACTTCCATGCTTACCTTCCTGTTTCTTATCACTGCTTTCAACAAACCAGCAACCTTCCTTCCCTGCTGCACCCTTTCAAGCACTTCACCTTCCAGACTTCCGTCCTTACTCATCGCACTACCCAAGTACTTAAATGCACTCACATTCTCCATATCCTTCCCATCCAATCTCACTATACATTCACTGGCTTCACTTCTCTCGAAGACCATCACTTTACTCTTCCCTACATTCACCTTTAGCTTCCGTTTCTTACACACTCTCCCAAACTCATCTACCAAGCCTTGCAGCTCCCCTTCGTCTTCGCTCAACAACACAGTATCATCTGCAAACAACAGTACAGGGAGTTTCCAAACACTGCCCTCTCTCACTAGGGCCGCTTCAACATCCACTTCCCGACCTTGTATCTCTTTTATAACCCCATCCATGTACAGATTGAACAACCATGGTGACATGACAACCATGGTGACATGACTTATAACAGTGGCATCTAAAAGTGGTAATATTTTTTTTTTATCATTGTTTGCTCCAAAGAGAACTTTGAATTTTTTGTTTTAAGCCTGGTCATCAAATGACTTTTCTATTGTTCAGTAAGAAAATACCAACAGACTGTGAATTTCTTATTTTTGTGTTTTCTTTATTACCTAGTCATAAAGAAATAAGCAAGTGTAATATTTGCTGATTTTTCAAGTGAATATTCAAAGCATGAATTTTCATATTACACATTCTTTAATTAAATTTCCTCTGAATAATGTAGAATTATCTACTAATCATTATGGATGTATCAATGAATTAAACCTTTGGTTATGTAAATTCTCCTAATGAAAGATTAATGGAGACAGGTTTTGTTTCAATTAACAGTATTGAGTTGATTTGGCAATTACATTGTTTATCATTACCTCTTTAGCATTTTTCTTCCTTTTTAGACTTCTTTTCATCTCATATGCAGTTTTGCACAACATACTCATGGCTTAAGTACTATAGGTTTTATAAGGCCAATAAACCACATGCCTTTTAGGCGTAACTCAGTGACCTGCAGTAAGATCGTAATTTACCAATTCTAAGGGATACTCGATAAAAAAGACAAACAGGCGTATCTGTGGCATAACTACAGCTCTCCAGTATAAAGAAACCAAGTCACAAGACAAACTGGTGTATCAAAAAACCCCTTTGAAACACCTTAAAACTTCATTCATTTAAAACTAGTATGTATGCTTTCAAAAATTCAATGTCTTCCATATTTGTGTATGTTAACAGTATCTAAATACAGTAATCACTCTACTATTCGGACGCCCATTATTCGGATCCCTCACTATTCGGACTTCCTGGGCTGGCTGTCCGCCCCCCAAAATGCCCCAAAATTCGAAAAAATCCGAAAAAAATCCGATTTTTTCCGACCGCGTCAGTTTGAATTTCCCGCTCGCGCCGACTAGCTCCCTTCCCCCCAAATCGCCCTCCTACTAGTTCTGTCTCAACTCCTGTGAACAGTGGACAGCTGTCCGATCTTTTGCGGTACAGTATTTTAGTTCTTGTTTAAATAATCAAAAGTCACAGTCCTAAGGATTAAGTGTAGTTAAACACTGGATTACTGGACATGCTTCAAGAGCAATTATGACCACTGTAAAAACCTTAGAGATGGGGGTAAACAACAATGCTGGACTATAAGTAAACATTGTCAACTGCTAAATATTTTCCATACTCACTTCTAAATCCTCATTCTCTGGTTACATTTTATTTACTTCATGCTTTGTGTCTGATATTTGAGTGCACAGGCTGTGAAATAGGTGATTTTCTCAGTGATTACCATGTCTTTTACTTACGTTCACTATCTAGTCAACTGGTTAACATTTTCACCCCCCACACCTCTAAATCATAATTTTTCTGGCTACATTTTATTTACTTCATGCTTTGTGTACCATATTTGAGTGTTCATGCTTTGTGTACCATATTTGAGTGCACAGGCTGTGAAAAGGTGATTTTCTCAGTAATAATCATGTCTTTTCCTTACGTTCATTAGGTAGTCAGCTGGCGAACATCCCTGCCTTCTATCTATCTATCTATTGCCAGACGCCTCAATCCCGAACGGGGTGGCCACAAACAAATCGCCTCCATGTCACTCTGTCCCCTGCCATTTCACTACCACGCTCCCAACTCACACCCCCCTCTCTCATATACCTCTCCACTCCATCCCTCCATCTCATCCTCGGCCTTCCCCTCCCTCTCGCCCCCTCCACCTCATTCACATACACTCTCCTCGTCAATCTTTCACTCTCCATCCTCTCCACATGCTTTACTCACCTCAAAATCATCATTTTTGGGTTAAAATTTGATTAATTCATGCTCTGTGCCAATTACTTATGTGAATGGGGTCTTAAGTGCTATGCATGTCCGGTAGGGAGTTACGTAGGTGGTTTTCTGATTTAGGTTAGGTTAGTTTAGGGTCAAGAATGACCAGTGCTGTAGGTGAACAGCGAACACCTTTCCCATACCTAACTCTTTTTCTGGTAACAATTTATTTATTTGATGCTTTGTATCCCATATTTTAGTGCATAAGATATGAGAAATGATGATTTTCATAGTGATAGCCACGTCCGATACTTACTTTTCTGTCCAACTCTCTAATGCAAGAGTTAACCGTTACTCCCAGTCCTTCATTTATTCAACTGGTCAACTCTGGAACTGTCTTCCTCTGTCTTTATTTCCTACTTCCTATGATCTCCAGTCGTTCAAACGCAGTGTGTCCAGGCATCTCGAATTGAACGGATCTTGAATTTGGCTCTCTTTTGTAGTGTTTTTGCTTTTTCTTGGAAGGAACAGTATGCAGGCCTGTGGCCTTTGGTTCCTTCTTCCTTGCATAAAAAAAAAAAAAAAAACTTACACTAATCTGCCAACTCGTGAACACCCCTGCCTTACTCACCTCAAGTTCATCATTTTGGGGTTAAAATTCGATTAATTCATGCTTTGTGCCAATTATTTATGTGAATGGGGTCTTAATTAAGTGCTATGCATGTCCGGTAGGGAGTTGGGTAGGTGGTTTTCTGATTTAGGTTAGGTTAGGTTAGTGTCAAGAATGACTGGTGCTGTTGGTGAACAGTGAACACCTTTGCCATACCTAACTCTTTTTCTGGTAACAATTTATGTATTTGATGCTTTGTATCCCATATTTTAGTGCATAAGATGTGAGAAATGATGATTTTCATAGTGATTGCCACGTCTGATATTTATACTAAGCTACCAACTCATGAACATCTTTGCCTTACTTACCTCAAAATCATCATTTTTGGGTTAAAATTCAATGAATTCATGCTTTGTGTCCATTACTTAATGCATATGGTGTGAGAAAGGGTGATTTTCATAGTGATTTCCATGTCTGATACTTACTTACACTTGCTGGCAAATTGTGAGCACCTATGCCTTACTCACCTCTAAATCATAATTTTTTGGTTAAAATTCAATTAATTCATACTTTGTGTGCATTACTTATGTGAAAATGGACCTAAATAAGTGCTATACATGTCCGGTAGGGAGGTAGGAAGGTAGTTTTCTGATTTAGGTTAGGTTAGGTTAGGGTCATGAATGACCAGTGCTGGAGCTTCAAGCCCAATATTCGGACCAGACCACTGTCCGGACATGCCTTTGGCTCTATTACGTCGAATAGTGGAGGGATTACTGTATCTCTAAAACTAACCCAGTAGTGAACGAAAACATTTGAGCAATAACTTTAGATCGCTCTCCTGAAAAATCATAAAAACTGAGGTGCGCCACTTTGTTTTGGGAGCGGCGATATTCTTAGCATATTTTCCTGAGTTTCTGGCCACCAAATTAACTATTTTTGGTCTTTCTCATAATGAAGGCTTCAGTTTTTGGCTGTTTATTTCTGATTGTGGTACCCATTTTGCCCATTGTATTAAGGGGCAACTTTTTTTATATATGTATTGAGATAGTGCTGGGCATTTTGGTGTGTTCAGTGATGGAGGACTTGAGTAGCTTGTCTAGTTAGGTAACTTTATGTTTTGGCCACTCCCTCTACATCTGTAATTGTTCAAGATGCTTACAAATGATTTGTCCATCTCTGAATGTATATTGGTATTTATTTACCTTATTTCTTTCCTGTGGTGTCTTCGACACACTTCCTAGGAGGAGTGTAACCATTAAAAGTTAGCCACACCAGGGATTTACACTCTGTAGAGTGTGGGATTAGTCTTTTGCCTCAGCCCACTGCCCCTCATTATCAGTTTCTGTGGAGCATATTATGGCCATTTCCTGGTATTGCTGTAAGTTGCTGGTTCCCTGGTTAGAGACATTATAAATTGTTGCATATAGGTTAATGTCAGGTAGGGAATGCTAGTTTGTTAGATATGTAGTCAGCAGCACCTACCTTGGAGGTCACTGACCCCAGTGGCTCATGGGAGTGGCTCTGTATATTTAGTAAAAAGCATGAAATCTAGAGTGCAGGAACTTGCACATATTCTTCATTTTAACCCCCTCAGTGCTGGACATCAGCCATGGTTATAGGCATTCTTTCCCAGATATACTGCACTTTTTTTTAATTTTATTTGCTGAATAAGGTAGAGTTGGTGAGACATTGCTCAATATGTGCACTGTATGGACACTGTATGGCTACTGTTGCTAACCCTGCCTAAGATAAAGCAGGGTATCTGGAGACGTGGGCAGCTTCTTGCTCATAGCCAGCCCAGGTAGTTCTTGGCTGGTGACCGAGAGTGGGTGAAGCTAAAACACATTGTACAGCTACCATTGCCTGTGCTTCCTGAGAGAAGCAGGGTATTTTGGGAGGCAGGCAGTTAATAGCTCACATGCAGCCTGGACAGTAAGTGGCTGAAGACTGAGAGTGAGAGGAGATAGAATGTTGTTAGATGAGCAATCCTTGCATGGCCTAGAGCATCAGGAAGCCATTACCATCCTCCCAGCCTTCCTTCTTACTTGGGAAAACATTTGATGATGACCATGCTTCAAGGCTGTGTCCCATGATTGCCATAATACACCCGAATTTTCTGGGTACCGAAGGGGTTAATTAAGCAGACAAGATATCATCAGCCTTAGGGGAAGGTGAGGCATGTTAACTGGAGACAAAAAGCCTTCCACTCCTACTCAGCCCTTAAGAGTTTGGGATGGTTCATTCCACCACTGTGTAAAATACATGGTAGGTTCATAATTGGCTTGTGAGCTCACTTGCAGTGTCTAAAAATTCACTTGGCATAAGTGAAAAATTATTTTTGTCCTTGCAGAAACCTGTTATATCCCT